>VXBW01005683.1:811669-934685 GCA_013400375.1 Thinocorus orbignyianus
ACCCCGCGGGTCCCCACGGAGCTCCACGCACCGACCCCCGCGGGGTTCCCCCGGTAGAAACTGCGCGCAGGGCGGTGCGAAAGTGGAGACGGGCCGGTGGGCTTCCTGCACTCCGGGGCACTGGGGAGGGTGGTCCTGCCCTCTGCCAGGGACCTCCACGGGTGTCTGTGTCCGTCCCCATCTCTTCCCCCCTAATATCAGGGTAGGCTTTGTGGTGACAAAGCTTGGGTCTTCTCCTACAGAGGTTTAAATCCCCCCTTTTTGAAAAAAAACCCCACATTCTGGGTTCTCAAGGGCACTTTGTGTCCTCCAGGAACAGTTTCCACCTCTCATTTCCAAAGGCTACAGGCCACAGGTTGAAAACGACTGTTGTAGGGGCAAAAGGGTAATGAAGAAAATCCCAGGCTGGAGACCGATGAATAGTTCCTCTGCCCAAATTATAGTGAACGGGCTCAAGTTCCTCGCAGTCTGGTTCTGCCTCGCTGTGGAAAAAATGTATGTATTTCCTATCACCGATACCCCGGAATGGGAAAATGCCCTTTATGAAATTCAACCCATGGATCTTACTGTCCCTTCTGATCCTAATAAAACACTCAGGGCTATACCTTTACACTACACTGCAAAGATGTCCCCTGCCCAGAGCCAGCTATTTTGTGTCCTGCGATTGTGTCTATACTGAGTTCTGTCCATTTAATTTTGAACTATGTAGTCTTGTATGTCTTCCTCAATCAACCTGAAATTAAGACCTTGGTAAACGCTATTCCTCAGCCATAACAATGTCCTTTGCCTGGCAGATTATTTTATCTCCTCTAATACCCCCTTAGCTTTCTGTGCATGGTAATAGTTCAGCAGGTTATGCAATTCCAAGAGGGGCTAATGGATCCATCATGATAAGTTATCTTTGCAGGGTTCTTGAAATCAATAGGTGTGCACTAGTTTGCATTTGGGGAAAGGGTTAGTCGCTGGTAAGGCTGGGGACCTACCTGGAGAACACATTACCAAGAGACCCTTTTAGCACTGCAGGTTACTGAAGAGATGGGAAAATTGCCACTTTTACTGGTAGGAATATGCCAAGCAGCATGTGACTAAGTGCAAGTCTACCTGATCCCTGTCCAAAAATTACTAGATAGCAAGGATAAGCTGCAGGACAAAGGTGGCTTGCTGTGGTGTAAAATGCTCCTTGGGAAGTGGGCTGAGGGTGGCCTAAGTTGGTTTCCAACAGCATGTGCTTTACTTGGACAACACAATGCAAAGGAGTAGCTATAAGGTGACTGGGTTTTCATCTCAGGGGGAGAAACTGGGGAAAACTGGAACCTGGCTGTAGTTATTGTGGGCAGCCTGGTCCTGGTAGACCCTGTCCACAGGTTATTGTAAGCTGTGGGTACCTGCAGGTGCAGATATTTAAAGGTAACATGGAAGAAGGGAACCCACTGACCTCTTCCATGCCTCCCTCTTATTCTCATGTAACTGGTTACCATTTCTTGCTACAGGAGAAGCTCTTCTTTCCTCCCTCCATGCCAACTATGCCTAAGCACACACTGTGTGTTTGTAGGAGGACAAGTCGATGCCAGCGTGTGGAAGAGACTGCCGCGTCTCCGAGCTATAGTGCTTGTTCTGCAGTTATTTCCAGCAGAAGAACAAAAGCATGGAGAGAGATGGAAATGGGGTGAGTAGAGAAGAGTCTGATGTGGCAGAGGGCATTGAGAGACCTTCCCATTTCCAGCCCAATACTAGTGTCCCATGAAGAAGGCCTGTGCCCAGAAGCTGATTCCTACCCCTGAGCTGCCATGCTCCAGGTCCACCCCAGAACGTATTTTTCCATAATTTCTCACAAATCCAGCATCTTGCTGGAGAGGTTATGGCATAGCTCACTCATTTGCTTCAGAGCACATCCAGCTTGCTCATCTGCCCTGAACTGCACATGATCCCGAGCTAAGCAAAGCACGACCGTGTCTGTGGTGCCTGTCCTGGGCAAGTGAACAAGTTCAAGGAGCCTCTCTGGCAGCGTTTCACTAGCCTGTTACACGATAGCCCTCAACAACAACTGGGAAAGAAGGATTGACGGACTTGCCATAGTTCACAGAAGAGGGAAATTGGGCAGGAGAACAACTCCTGCTTCTAGGAACGGTCGGCCAAGTGATCTGTCACCCAGTGAGGCAAGCCAGGCATCCCCTGGCACCTCGGCCCTGCTACAGGCAGGAGATCCCGGCACTCAGCAGGGTCAGGAGTGACAGAGAGCTGTGAGGTGACAGGCAAAAGTCACCTCTCTTCTACATTCACTGCTAAGTCGGTCCTTATAACATTCAGCCAATGTGCTCATCAGATAAATTGGAGAGAGGCAGGGGGTTTTACAAGTCTGTCCCCCCAACCCCACTCTTTAACCCACAGCAGATGCTGTGAGCACTTTTTACACGTGCAACTTCTAGATTCCCATAGCAGCTCTGGCTCCCTACCCGACTGTTTTAATGCCTTTGCAGATTTTATATTAAACCCCAGAAAACAGATAGGAAAATGTACTTTTTCCATTTACATCTGAGTTACTAACTCAAAATAGCCTTATTTCATAGAACTTAGAAATGCTAGCAGGTTTTGAGCTGGCTGTGAGTATCCTTCAAAGAACAAAGGAAGCCAAATAATGCAGCCCAGAGGCTGCTGCATATAATTCTTGCTAGTAACAATTTCTGCTAGCTGTTTGGGAGAGTACAGGTCTTGGTTTTGGAGCTTAAATGACTTAACCAGACTTTTTATGGAGACACAGTATCTAGCAGCTCCAACTGCAAAACAAAGCAAGTTTCTAGAGGCAGAGCTTTGGCTGCTGGTTGTTGTTGATCAGCAACTATTCGGGAGCTTTTATAAAATGCAGATGTGATCTCAGTGCTTTCTCTAGGAAACAAAAACAATGAGGTTTCAGCCTGGCCTTACTAGCAAGTAATGAGAATTACCATCCTATCGACACAAGTTTGCTGTCTCTAGCAAAGCCTGTAATGCACACAAAAACACCTTCAAAAGCAGCTAAGGTAGTGTCACAATTCTTGGATTGATGGCACAGAGTTTTATAGCTACGCTAGTCATCTTAGACAAGTAAAGAGTAGGGAGTTGAAAAACAGCATCTTATACTTTAATGTGGGGTCTGTCCGTGCCCTACTTCCCCTCCTCCCTCTCCCCGTATACACACGCAAACAAAATAGATTAGAAAATGCAAAGAGAATTCAGATATAAGTTTTTACAGAAGTAGATCAGACATCTGAGGTTTCCTACTGTTAAAAAACAGAGACATCTCAGGTAAAGAAAGTACTTAACGGCCTCTTTACCTGAACAAAACTTGTCAGCAATCTTTTAAAGAGGTCACCCTTTTACTCATTTTATCTCAATTTGCTGAGTATCCTGGTAACAGGAGAAAATGTGTGAGGCCTTTAAATATAGCCTCCCCAGTTCTGGGAGGATATGAGGTGGAAATGAGAAGGAGTTGTCAATTGGGAAGGACTGGCCAGGTTTTATGTTTTCTCTGAGATTTGTAGGTTGCTCCCCCCCCCCTTTTTTTTTCCCCTGCAAGTAGTTGTTTTGGACAAGGGAAGATGTTAAAAATAGTACTCTCTTGGATCTTGTAAATCTGGGTGTGTTTACACATTGTAGATTAGATTAGTGAGATTCTAGAGGTGGGTGACCTGTAGTGCCTAAAAATCAGCTTTTCTAAAAAGGAAAATAGGAAGTACTTTTATAATACATGTATTTCTCTCTTAGATAAAAAGTGCATATTGCCACACTGTTTCTACTTTCTGTATGAATATGCTCTACTCTATGTGTAATTATCTGCTAGAATCCACACTCTGCATGTGGTTTTAGTTAAAATTTCTTAAAACACGGTCTTAAAGTCTGCATATTTTCAGCCTAGTCCTTTAATAACTCACATAAACTAGCATGTGTCCATTGTGCATGTGGAATATCTATTTATAATGCATACTTTCAATGCATACTTTTTACATAAAACCTCAGAGATTTTGGTAGCATGTGTCATGACTAATACTTCTTTTCCTTTTTTACCATTAAATACAATAAACTAATACACATCACGAAAAACCTCTAGTTTCACTTTTTGACTCTAAGAAATAACATCTCTGTATTGTTTTGCAGGGTGACTATAAATGAAGTGAGGTGTTCTTTATCTTCTTGCTATTTTTTTCAGTGTGGAAACAAATGGAATAAACTGAACTGGGGGACTCTTCTCTGGAAGGAATGTTGCAGCATCTTCTTACTCTTTATTCTCAGATTCCAGTTATCATCACTTTTATGTCAAGGTATAGTTCTCAAGGGCATTCAGTGAGATGAGTGGTACCTTATATCACCTGCATGATTCCCTCCCTAAGTGGCCAAGGGGTTTCTTGTACGGAAGCATTTGTGGTCTTTTCCCTTTGATCGTATTTGTTGCACAATGAGGCTGATCACCACCGGGATAACAGCCTGGGATTTGCCGGGAAGTGCAATGTAACAGGCCTTCTTAGCAGTTTCTTAGCAAACATTTTTTTTCCCTAGATCACACTCGTGAATGTAAACTACTTAGCAAAAAATTAAACACTTAAGTGACATACTCTTATTTATTTCAACAATTTTTATGTCTGCCAAGGACTTGTTCTTGGCAAGTACTTCTTTGAAGGCCCAGAGTTTGCTTTTAAATTGCATCTGACTTACTTAGAGCTTGGGAGTAAGGGGAGTACAGCATATGTGCAATTTCAATGCAAATCTTCACTGCAAGACCCAAAAAGCAGTACCTGACCTCCAAAGACCTGATCTTGCCCCACTTTTCCAGCACTGGCACAGCACTTCTGCTGGATTCTTAGGGAGAGCATGAGAACAGGGACGAAAACATGTTTACGAACGAGAAAAATACTTGATGGCTACATCACTTATCCCTTCTGCTTCGTATAAACCCGCTGTGGCTATGGCAGTGATAAAAGGGAAATTCCTAGGTATCCTTGATGTTATTCCATTGCTTCTACTAACACTGGGAAAGTCAGGCCACTGCTGAGCTTTAATTGCTCCTAAGGTACAGGAGGGATGCCAGCAGCTGCTCCAGATTATCCTCTCATTGCTTCCAGCAGTTACGGAGCTGCTCTTGCACTATGGCAAGGCATGGGGGGCTTCCCCACCGGCCATCCCAGCGATAGCTCTCCCCGTCTATCCCTGTCCCCGTGCTGCCTGGGAGCAGGCTCAGGGCCCGGGGCTGTGGTGTCACCTCCTTGAAGTCAGGCTGCCGCAGCCCTTGTGCCAGGAGCCGCAGAGTGCCAGCGGCAGCTCTGCCAGGGCGGGATAGTTGTACAAATCGTGAGTGCTGGCTCAGCAGCTCAACCCCCCTCGTGTTTGGATTGTAGTAGCCAAGCACACGCCTGTGGTGGATGCTGTACCAGAGGCCATGGCCACGCAGGAGAGCTTGCCTAGGAGGAGGAGAGGAAGCAAAATCTCACGACATGAAAGACAAAATTAGCTGGGTTGTTTATACACCGCTGCACTTCCTATGTCACAGCAGGAGGGTGGTCAGCACTAGCAGTATGGTCCCTAAAATGTACCTTTTTTTCCTTCGGGGTCTATTTCAGGTGCCGAGTTGCTCTATTAGCATCCAGGGAATGCTGCTGATGGGCTGAAAAGCCCTCTGGAGGACCCAGAGTTCCTTTGGAGGGCCAAGAACTATCAGGACAGCGAAAAGAGATGCGCTGCTTGAAAAGATAATCCTCCAGAAAGGTAATCCTCTAGTCCTTTACCAGTGTCATTTACATAGGCACTGTCTCATGAACCTGCTCTTTTCAGCCCTGTCCTCATGCTGGAGATCAGTGTTAGGAGGGCTTGCAACAATTCAAGCCACAAACCAACTTATTTTTTCCCCTGGTGTCTGTTTACTGATGTTATCACTTTCTTCTAGCAACAGTATCTCAGTTTCTGCTCCAGAGCGTCTCTGATAATGGCACATGGACAACCCTGGAGCTGGTGAGCACTGTCTTTCAGGTCCCCGGGCAAAGGTCAGGAGCTGCATGGTGGCCTCTGGATTCCTCAGATACCAACCCTTGTCATGTGGGGAGGCATTAACCTTTGGCCCTTAGTAAGTGTCCTCATATCTCACCTCATTTCATCTGGCCTGCTATTTGATCCTGTCCAATATGAAGCCCTTTGCTTTGGCATCCTGCGAATCTCATCCCCGACTCAATGATTTTCTGTATGCCATCCACCTGATGCCTATGGAAAATACCTTCTGCATTGCTCCTGGCTCTGGGTAAGTGGTGGCAGAAGGGGCAGCCCGAGAAGAGGTGGCCAAGCATTCGCAGCCACTGTCACTTACAGAGGTCAGGGGATCAGGGGAACCATGATTGTTCCCTCCATGTCATCTCTCCTTCTCACACAAAAGAGGGAGAGCCACCGTGGGAAGATGTTGATACTGCCCATGTTATGCTACCAAAGTGTTTTGGGGAGTTTGAGGGTTGGAAGTGTTTTTCCCCTCTGATTTGGTGTGCATGACTCACTGAGAGGGCCATGACTGCTTGTGACAAGCTCTTGGGACAGTCAGAAGTGCCACCAGACCTCAGCACATTCCAAAAAAGTGAGATTTCTCTTGTTTTCTTTTAATATAGAGCTTGGCCAAGCCTACCTTACCCCAGTACACCACCGCTCTTCCAGTCGTCTTCCATGTTTGCCTGGCAGATAACCTCACACAGCTCCCTCAGTTCCGCCTCAGGGCTGTAGAGGTCTTCTTGCTTCAGCTCTGATGAATGATCCTTTTACTCCTTTGTGCTGGATAAACAGCAGTTTTCTGTGTTACCTGCTTTAAGAGCCTTGCTGACATGTTATCTTTTTCCTTGCCTCCAGCAACAAGCAGACACCTCTGACTAATTGTGGCAGAGCAGTGCTGGCACCTTCTTGCCGTCAGGACAGTCTGCAAAATGCACATTTTTCTGTGGTGCAGCACCCGGCAAATGTTCTTGAGGTAAGATAGCGGGGAACAAGCGCTTGCAGTTTCTTTCTCTCGTCTTTTACTGTTGAAAAGGGTGAAAGCAACATAGGCTGGGAGATGAGGATTCCAACGTGGCCAGTCCCCATTGATTGCAAGCTTCAAGTCCCTTTGAAGTACATCTCACTTGGGCCAGAGCCAGCACCAGGAAGAGGAAACTATTAGCTTGTAAAGAGAGCCCTGCAGGTCAATTCTGACAGCCTGCTGGTTTATTTGCTTGCAGGTATTTCCTGTGGATGCTTTAAAAATAGATGTTATTGTGGACTTTGCTGGTGCCACCTGCCAGTAGGCAATGCTCTCCGTAAACAGAACAGGGGATTGAGAAAAGTAGGCTTTAAAGCATCCCATTGATACATTTTAGTCTACTTGTATGCTTTTCAAGTGTGCCAGAGTGCTTTAAAAGGCCAGATAAGCTCAGCTTTGCTAGTTTTCCTGGAGCTGAAGTGCCAGAGGAGCAATCTGAGCTCTGACCAGGGAAGAGGGCAGTGCTAAGGGGGCCAGAGTGGTGCTGCTGAAGGAAGATAGGTCCCATTTCAGTACCTGTGCTGTGATCAGAGGTTTTAGTGGGCCTTTTAGGACTTACAGCTGCATTTGGCTTTTCATTCCACGTTTAGTACCAAGGTGCTGCACGATGACCACAAGGTGGTTTTTTCCCTCTCATACCCTCTCAATTTGCAATGACCTTTGTTTTTGTCTGCTACACAGTGGAGGTGAAAAAATTTCTTTCTTCATCATCTGCTTTTCTTTTCCCACATTTCCACTGAATTTTTGATGTTCACATGAACATTGGTGGATTGGGAAACCCTCTGATGTATTGTGAAACACACGTATCATATTCTGCCAAGCTATACCAGCCTGTCGCTTGTCTTCCATACCAACTTGCCTGTTTGGACTTTATTGTTATTCAAGCTTATGCCCAAATAGATGCCTGTTATAAAAGGCCTGTCCTTCTACCCGACTGCTTTTCCGTGCCTCACATCATCTTGTGCAACGAGGCAGCATGATGTTAAACCTCCTCTCTCCAAGGCATTGTGTAGCATCTCTGCAAACCAGGTGGTAGTGATCCACTTTGGAATTAGGCAATGGAGGCAGATGAGCAATTTTTTCCTTTACATAAAACTGGAAAACCAGTTGCAGCAGAGATGGGGCTTGCTGTCATAACAAGAAAGGAGAACGTGCGGCAACTTCTTTTTCTGAGATGATTTATTAAATCTTCTGTAATTAGTTTAGTAAACAGTAATAGGTGGGAAACAAAGGACAAAATGTTCTGTTCCGGCTTCCATAGGTTACTTGGTATCTCTCATAGCCATAAGGGATTAGTGGTGGCCCTAGGGTAGGACTGTACCATAAAACTTTTGTTAAATGTTTCGAGACCCATTAAAAAGACATTGCCAAATTGATCTTTTTAAAATTTTGTGAAGTAGTTCTTTCCCATTGTTGTCAAAACACCTTTGAAGTGGTAGATCTTGACATTTTTATTAATTTCAAAAAAAGTAGTTATGTATGCTCTGCCGATGCTTATACTGTGACAGCAGTTCAACTAGTTATGCACAGTACTGCTGTGGGCAGGCAACAAATAAAATAATTTAAAATGAAAAATCTTTTTTCCTAGCTGCCTTCATTTACAGAATTATTTTAAATCTTCCTTGTAGCTTCAGTAAGGGACACTTTAGACAAGAGGGCTTGAGTTGTCCTACCAATTTGGTCATTTGGTCTCTTTTAGATATTTCTGTCTGAAAACTATCAAGTGTCCAAACTGAGAAATGAGAAAATAATTTTTTGAGTGTAATAATCATTACTAAATAGTCTATATGTCTGAATTTCATGAAAATTGGTTTTCATGAAAAGCCAAGTTGTCATTTCAGCTATATTGTTCCGCTTATTGCAGACACAGATGTAAATTTCCTTTTTTCTCCATGGAGAGCATTCAGCCTGGGTTTTTAAGGTACAAGCAACCTTGTGAAAGGAAAAGGCTCTGCAGAGTTCAGTGTTTAGGCTGAAAGGAGACAAGTGGATGTAGACTCAGTCACACTTGGTTTTAGTAGGTAACGATGTACTTGCAGCAATATGAGAAATATGCAGAGGAACTACAGAAAATCATTGATGCTGAGTACAGGATTTGCCTTGAGTTTCTTGCATCACGGGCCAAGAGACAGTGTGGGAATAAAAGGTAGGAGGCTTCCAGAGCACTGTGCTCTCCTCACCTTCTTCATAATGTGCAAACCTATCCCTTGGGATGTGTGCTTGGAAATAAAATAAGCACCCCTGAAGGTATGGTGTCTGCAGAGTGTGGAATAAGATAAGGTAAAGAACAGCTTTTTAGGCTAGATAACTTTCTGGTGACAGTTTTCTTCACATTTCAATTTCGAAACAGAAATTACATTTGTTGGGATCAATCAAAATGAAAAGTATGCACACTCTTTTAACTGTTTCCTCTTTTGCTGGGAAACAGCTGATTTCATCCTCTCTTTATTCCCTGCTTATGTTTATTCCTTGCCAGACCCAGATGTGTCTCCCAAAAACTAAAAAAGGGCTTTAGAAGTAACTGTGATTAAAACCCCTTGCCCTTTAACAAGGAGCCTGTCAGGGCACCTTTCAAGCTGCTGTAGCATCACCTGAAGGACCAAAGCACCTCCTTGATACTTACAGTCCCCTGGACACGGTCTACCTCTGTCTCTACAAGGACAAAGAAAACCAGGGCAGCAACATCTTGCCCCTCCTGCCCCTCGTTTGCAGGATGCTCTCAATGCCCACCCTCAGCTCTGTAGGTTGCAGAAGGGGGACACATCCCTGCAATGCCCCTGGGGACCTCCTTGCACACTTGCAGGGCTGATGTGTGCCGCGGGGCACCCAGCCAGACCGGGGCTGAGCGAGCCTTGGCTCACCCACACCTCCTGGATGCAGGGCTCGTTGTTTGCCCACAGCTGGGACCCAGCAGCCTGTTTTTTGGGGGCTCTGTTTTATATAAATCCTTGTTGCTGTAGCACTTCATCTGATGTGACTAACACGCATGGTTTTTCTCTGCTCTTTCCCCTGAGGAAGGTAGGGGGAGGCTGGTGTGGGCAGTGCAGTATTTCTGCTTCGGTCTGGTTATTTTAGAAACAAACTTAAAAACATATGTTCATTTCAGTTCGTTTATGTGACAGAGGCAAGGTTGAAAAGATAGGTCTGGAAAGTGGAGCTGAAACCTCCCTCAGAGCCGGGCTGTGTTCAGGGATCCTGTTACACAGAGTTTATTGCAGGCTGGTATTTAAATTCACTGGAGTCTGCCCCATCGTTGTATTTTTAAGGTCCTTTTCTTTTAGAAATCTCTACATTTCATCTCTTCCTTTGTTCATTTACTTGATTTGCTGTTCCCTTCAGGACAATTTCATTTTTGGAAATACCCTCTGTTTTGCTGAAGTCATCATATATACCATAGTATATATGGCAGTTCCAATTCTCTTCTTATCTAGATCCTTGTTGTGCTGCATCTTGTGCCCTTGCTCCACAACTCCTGCCTAAATTTTCACTACTGTTGAGGCAGTCTGTACCCCCAAAATACATACATGTTAATAAGGTAATAACTGGGGTTGGCAGGAAATGGTGGTGGGGGATTTTCTCATGAAAAATTCAGGATTGGCACGTCTGGTTTTCATTCTTCAGCAAAGCAAAACGAGAGTTTTATAAATGACGGTGGGAAGAAACCTGAGGAGGGGAGATTTCAGGATAAAGCCCTCTCCAGTGGGGAGGAAGGTGAAAAGGCAACTAGCTTCAAGTCACAGCTTGGGTAGACCTTAATATAGACCTGAAGCCCCTGCCTCTGTGAGCTTGCTGGCTGGGACTGTTCCCATCTTGACCAAAGTTTAAAGATTCAGAAAGTGACAAGAAACATGAAAAAACAAATGGTGGCTTAATACTTAATCAATAGAGTAGAGCACCTGGGTTTGATGTAGGAGACAGAAATTCAAGCCTTTGCTGAAATCTGTTGCAACAATGAATTAAACTTTCTCCTTCATGTTCTCCCCTGTAATCCCTGTGGCTGCTGGGGCTCATCCTGCTTCTCATCAGCCAGACATTCCCTAGGGATGGGAACTTGCAGCAACTCAAGTGTTTCTCCTGGGAAAAAGTTGCCAGAAAGTGCTTCCCATCATTTCTAGGAATGCAAATGGGGTTTGATGAAGACAGCTGTTGTTTGGTTATACCTCGATACAACATCTTAAGCTCTTTTGTGTAAATATAATTAGAAACTTGAATTAAAAAAAAAAAAAAAAAAAAAAAGCCAAACCAACCTAAGTTGGAGGTTCTCTGAGAGGTTTTGGTAAATTTTTGCACTTTTTAACTGTAATGATGTTATTGAAATGTGATTAGTGGGGTCAGGGAGACTCTAAGCTGGCGAAGTTTGTGTAAAAAGCTGAGATTTTTGATAGGAGCACATGGTTTTGAACACTCTTCTTTCACTCTGCCTCTGAGTGATATTGGTGGGGATTTGGTTGTTAATTTTAATGGGAACAGGATCCAGCGTATAAACCCCAATCAGCCCTCCATTAACTGAAAACTGGAAAACATCTACTCAGCCACTTCTGAAACGTCTGTATGTAAGTAAAAGGGATCAGAGGCCTGATTGTTGCTTGGAGAATGTATTTGCCACAGTGGAGTAATAAACTTTCCCAGATTTTATTCCTTTAAAAAGTTAATTAAATAAAAGGTCAGTCCCATTTGTAAACAAAGCTGACTAAATTTAATGTGAACAGAAAGCATCAGGGACTTTTACAGCTTTTTTTCCCTGTGGCTGAGGGCCGGTACAGTTGCTTTTTAGAAAACTTAGTGAATATGATTCTTTTTTATTAGAAAATAAACAGAAAGCACATGCCAAGCAGCAGCTTCAAAAGGTCTGTGCTGCAATACCAGTGTCAGAGCTGTGCAAGAGTCTCCTAACGAAACGGGAAAGCAGACAAGTTGTTTTCAGGCACTTCGGCAGAAAGCCGAAGCTCTGGCCAGCTTAGTGAAAGGTTTATGAACCTTCTGGGGAGTCTCCTCGATGTTTAATGAACCGATGCTGATTTTTTGCTGCTGCTTTGAAACCAGGTGAAACTCAATAGTTTGAGGATTCCAAGCAAGCAGAAGAGAAGAGAAAGGAACACTCTTAAGAAGGGAAATCTTGTACAAACGCCTACAAAAACCAAAGCAGCTGCTTCTTGTGTTGCACTAGCTGTTCCTGGCAGGAAGCAGGGGGAGCAGTTGCTCCCCAAACTTTTGGGTCACGACAACCCACTCTTTCTCCCCCTACCTTATGGTTGCTGTCAGTAGGGCAGCACGGTGCTATTCATGTTATCTGTCTGTGGTACAAGTCTATCAGGCACAGGAGCTCCCTGTAACACAGCGGGCAATACCCGCTCTGCCCACGGACACAGGCTGCACTAGCCCTTTTGGCTAATCATAAGAGTTTCGCCATGGCAATGCTGAGTTTATCGTGGGTTAATATCCTGCTTTAGGGGCAGGACCTGTATCTGGGGTATCATCCCTTAAGGCCAGTGTGGCTATCACTGTGTCTGGAGTGTTTCGGATCCCGCGCCCCATGCCTCCTTCGCTTTTTATATAGCGTGGCTCATACATGGTATCATTTTACTAGAACAACGCTTCTTAGATGCTGCTGTAACTAGAGATACCCTGACCTTACAGTCACATGCTGGTTATTTCTCGTGCCAAAGCAAAAAAGGTAAGAAAATAGAAACTAAAAGGCTAGAGCAACCACCGGGTATGTATTTGCATTTCTTTCTCCTAAGCCTGTAAACAATCTGGCTCATGGCAGTGTTTCTGTTTGGGGTTTCAGCTTCGTTTCTTCTTGGTAACTGGCTTTGAAGAGGCTTGGGGGTTTTATTTGCTCTTTCAAGGGAGAGAGAAGAAAGATAAGAGGAGGCGACTGAGGCTGTCGTGAGGCCAGTGAAGCTGCAACGCAGGGAGGACGGGCTGGAAGGATGGCTCACTCTTCACATGTGCTTAGGCAGGCAGTGACGTTCTCAGGCAGGATGGACACCTAGTAGAGAAGAAAAGGAAAGCAAGAGAAATTCTCTGCAGCCACACAGCCAGGTTTTCTTTGGGCTGGACTTCAGCCCCTTGTCCCTATCTCCTTTCCTTAGGTAAGGCTGTCTCTTCAGGCTTATTTGAAAAAGAACTATACCCTTTTAATTAAAGTTGTGTGTTTAGTCAGGTTTCCTGTAAATTACTGTGAGTGCCTGTGCTCTTGTTTCAGCATGACAGTGGATTAATTAGTTTTTTTTTTAATAATTGACTTTAGAGTTATTTTATCTTAGGTAAATCAATTAAGAGCAGACAATTAAGAGCATACACCATTTTTACAACTCCTCAAAACAGTGTGCGATACGGTGTTTAAACTTGTAGAAGATCATGCCTGGACAAAGCTTGAGAAGCTGTGGTTCTTTTCCAGAAAGCTGAAGAGGAACAGATTTCCCTCAAAACAGGTTTTCTGGACCTGGTTTTGCAGAGTGATGCCCAGGCAGTCTCTGCTGTGTCTCACTGCACCTGAACTCCTTCCTGTTACATCAGTGTGTGGTCCCTTATAGCAACATTTTTAGTTTGTGATCTCTTAAAGAACAAATGCATGCTTCTCTGCAGGAAAAAAAAGCAAGGATGGTAGCACGGAAATTTCTAACATTTGAAATTTCATGTCAGTGTTCAAATTTTGGAAATGTATAAATAAATAACTAATCTACTGCCAAGGCTGAATGAAAATCACTGGAACATTAACTTGTATAGGAGGGTAGGTGGCTTCTTGTGTGTCCTACCAGATGAGAAGGCCTCATGATAGCCCAGAAGCTCTTCTGCAATCCCCTGCTGAAGGGATGCAGCTTTTCTAACAGCCGCCTCTTGACTAGAAAAGAGCTAATTTCTCTAAGAAGCAAGGCCCTTTTCTTGCCCACTGTGTCTTTGAACCAAACAGCACGAAACCTAAATGATGCCGTATGACTTCCCCAGTTTTGTGATACGCATGGACGATTTCGCCAGCATTGTTCACACAAAGCGGCCGAATAAGCGGAGGGACTTTGCATGCAACGCTCCTCTTCTGAACTGTCCCACGGTGGCCCATCCCACCAGACCACCCCGATGGGTGAATGAACAGCAGCCGCTCATTAAGGCGGAACAGAGATCCGGCTCTGGCCATAGGAAGTCAAAGCCCCGAAGCACACTGCAGTCGCCTTGTTCCCCCTCTACAAAGCTGCTCTCTGTTAAACCGCGGTATTGACCCGCAGTGGCGTACAAATGCCTTTCGTTAGGGTTTGCACACTGTGTTCCACGAGGCTGCAGTCAAAAAAACAAACAAAGAAAACCTGCTTGTGGTAATTTACTCTTTAACAATATTGGAAGTAAGTTTAACCAAAAAAAAAAAAAAAAATAGAAAAAAGATTGGGGTGATTATGCTGAACTATTGTGCTGGAAGGAGCAGGACACTCAGGCACTGCGGTGGTGGCTCTGGAGGAGATGGATTATTTGCAAAATCTCAGCCTGATGTGGCTCTCCCAGGACACAACCCACTCCTAAGACACAGGTCCTTATACATTTAATAAGGTGTTAAAGCAGAATTTGGAATGTTCATACACATTCCCCTGTTCTGGGTCATTTCATTGACCATCTGGTGCCTTTTCTTTTTTTTTTTAAAGACACTTTTACATCCTGCATATTACTTTCTGCTTACCCTTTGGGCCCCAGTTTGGCAGAGTGCCTGGGAATGCGCTCGGTGTCCTGTCCCTTCCTAACTCAGCAAAACACTGAAGACTGTGCGTAACAATAAGCTGACCTGTTTCCGCTCCCACCTCACCAGGAGAGCCTCTTCCTACCAGCTGTTAGAGCAGCCTTTGTAACAAGGTGGGAGAGGGATGTGAGACTTTATACAAATGACGCTTTTATTCCCAGGGTGGTTTTTAACACTTGTTTTGGTGGCTCGCTTAGATTTGCATATTTGAATACTAATGGCAGCCTGGAATCAAGGTGGTAGGAGAGCGAGCTGTGCAAAGAGAAAATTCCTTTCATGGGTCCAAGCAGAGTTACTCTTTGACACCGAAAGCTGAAAGACTTTCCAGCTGAGCCTCTGTTTACCCTGTGTGTTAGTGCTACAGTTACAAATATAGCTGGGGCTTGCTGTGTGAAAATTCAGTTCATTTGCTCAGCTGAAGGAAAAGCAAAAATTCTAACCTTTCTGAACTGACAGACCGAAAAACCATATTTTAACCTGAAGACGCGATAGTAGCCGTGGAGAATGTATGCTGGAAACCCAAGAAGTTACACTGGATAAACAGTGAATTGCTTATATTTTCAGTATGTCTGTGTGTGCCTGGATGTGACTGAGAGAAGGAGAGGAAGGACGGATCTGGTTACTGACCATATTCAGTTTAAGACTGGATGCAGAGGAAGCCATAATTACAGAGTGATTTAGGAATGAGTTTAAGTCTGATCAAGAAACCTGGTGTAAATGGCTCTGTAGGTGCATGTTTTTCACATGGGAAAGCAGCCCTGCTGCCACTGCTGCTGTGCTGGGGACCCGTTTGGCCAGCAAAGCTGTGCCACCTCCAAGCGAAGGCAGCAGAGCCGCTTTCACCAGCACTGCTGCATCTCCCACCTGACTGCTGCCAGCAGAGGTACTTTGGTGAAAGGATTCTGATGCTCTGAACAGGCCTTGCTGTGCTAGCCCCAAACTGTGGTGTAAATTAACTAATAAAATAAATGGGCTAAAATGTTTTAAATTTGGTTTGTTTAAAAAGGCTTTTACAGTGGTGTGAGTATCCATTGCTCTTAAACTGGATCTTTTAATTGTCTTCTCTGCATGTATTTTGCTTTGTCATGTTGCTGAAGTTCTCATTTGGTTTATTTAGCCAAGGTATTTTGGCTAACGCTACGCTGTCCTCTGCTTCAGGAGGCCTCTTTGGCTCAGGCACTACCACAGCTTTTCTAGGAAGCAAGCCAGGATTTTTCTGGTCATCAAAGTGCTTTTGCTCTGGTGTTCTGGTTCACCGGTGTTCTCCTTATCTCTGTTTGTATTACGTTACCATCTAGGGTGTTCCTGCACTTGTTCTATGTTTTTATGGTGCCCAGAAGATGACACCTCTGGGAGCTTGTGGTCTGTGTGTGGGACAAAAAGCCTCAGCGAGAGTGGCTAGAGATTGCTATAAAGATCTCAATGTTGCATTTTGTTCTCTGAAACAAAATTCCTGCTGTTGGTCTTTATACACGCTAAAGCAAGGAATCCATGTGAAAGTGTCTTCACTCCATGTGTGTTTATTATCAACGTCCTTCAGGTTTTGTTTGACTATTTAGATGTGTCCAGTTTCTTATCTGATGCCTTCTGGTTACCTTTCTAATTCAGGGACAAAGTCTAAAGAAACATTGGCATGTACTTACAGAGGGTGGAGTTGGCAGAGAAATGGGTTAGTCCTGCCCCCTTTTTGATCAGAAAGTTGTCCTTGTAAAATAGCCTCAGCTGAGATCTGAAAGAGAAAGGGTTTGCGCATCTCCTGCAACTTCTGTTGTCACAGTCCCTGGAAGGAATATATCTCATTTTAAATTAGAGGGAGCAGACTGCTCTAGCTGTGGAGCTATGGTACCACAGGTGATGGGCCTGGGGGTATGTTCAGAAAGAGAATCAACTGCTGGCAAATGTCTCTTGGAGCTGCTTTCATGACACGTCCTCAAGGACGTCCAAGGTTCGAGATCCCACATCATCTCCAGGTACTCCATTCCACTGTTTCATCATCCCTACTGCTGGAAAACAGGCTGTCACACTTCACATGAATCTCCCTTCCTTTGTTTTAAAGACTATTACTTCTTGCCCTAACCCACCAAAACCTCCGTGGTATATACTTTACATATGCTCTGCATGCTTTGGTGTAGAACATGCGTATTCCTGAGAGAACACAGAAGGCAAGAAAATTAATTCACACCTTGGAAAGCTGAGAAAGGCTTGACTGGAGGACAAAAAATTCCACTCATACCATACCAGTATAGTTTTAAAGCACCTTAGGATGTCCTGACTGCTAATATTTAATGAGTGGTGACGTTTGGACACTGTGAAAGGAATATAAGAAGAATTATTACAAAGAGCTTGCATTTTCTTTGTACGTGCTTGTGATCTACCATCCATCAGGATTGGGAACAGCAGTAATTCTGCAACCTCTTTCAAGTTATAGTGAGCAACCACAGGTGCATACCAGAGTCAACAGTGAAATATCTAAGCACAGCAAGACAGCAGGTGATCTTGTAGTGATGGAATATTTATAATTGAGTTCAGGTAATTTGCATGATGAGTTATTCATGATAGTCCCTGTTGGTATAGAGAATATTGCACTTATGTNAGGCAGGAGATGAATGGTGGTTGCTTTAACTGGAGACCAGATAGAAAATCCTCTCTGGGATCATTTGCTCTATTCTCCTGACGCTCTGCCAGAACAGAATTTACCTCAGCTCTCAACTGCTCCTTCTATTCCAGCTTGAAATGCCTGGCATGACGGTAATGATGTAATTCTTGTGAGCTGTGACATAAGGTGCAAAAGAGTATCAATCGCAGAAGATGAAGACAGCTCTCAAACAAGAAAGTCTCCTTGAGAACCAGGTGAACACCTTTTTGAATACCTAAACAACCCTCTTCAAGTGGCCATACAACATCAGATTTTTCTGTGTTTCACCAAAGCTGCAGGAAAAGCAGTGCTTTCACACAGCCTTCCATAACCATTGCTTTGATTTTGGAAAATTCATTAAAAAAAATAAAAATATATATTCTAGTGAGCTGAATAAAGCTGAATTGGCAAATCACGGATACCCAGAAGGAACAGTGTCCTGTTTATAAGGAAAGAGTGCGGTTACCGTGGTCAGACAGCTGGGCCACGGGCCAGGTCATGCCTCCTAAACATATTTTTTCTAACCTCATGTCACAGGCAGGATGTGGGGAATGTAAGATTTTCTCTTCTGAAAGGTAAGGATCATTCACAGAGAGCGTAGATTGGCTTCACTCCCTTGACAGCTGCTTTGCCTTACACCAGCTGAACCTCAGCTTCTTAATTAGGATGTCAGAGGAAATTTCCAGACCAGCTGCGTTCAGGATTGGTGCAGACCCACGTCGGTGGCTTCCACTGGGCAGCTGAGAAGGTAAAGACGGGCTGTGACCAGGTTTGAATGTACCCATTTTTCTCAGCCAACAGCTAGTGCTTAAGGTATGTCTCTACTTGGCAAACACAGGGTGCAACTATAGCACATAAATCATGTGTGCAGCTAATGTTGTCTGGGAACCACGAGGTTGTAAGCAGAGTCCCTGGAGGGTCTTTGCTGCTGCTGTTTGCACTCATATGACCGTGCTGCTCTGTCCTGGCTGCTGGTGTTGCATAGTGTGGCTGGAAGAAGTTGTCAGGGCTACAGAAGCACCTCTGCTTGGTTGGCTGGAGCTAAGGGGACGTCTAGTGGTGGTATTTGAAGATCCAGATTTCTGTGTACCTAAAGGTATAGAGTTTTTACCCTGCTGCTACAGCTTCCTTGAAAGCGATTTCAAGGTGGGGGTAGCGGTGAGCTCAAAGCTGTCTTGTGTCATGTTTTCCTTGTGAAAGAAGCTCCTAATTTTAATTACTGGAAGTTCAGTTCTTACTCCTTGTGAGGGAATCCCTGTGGGACTTCAAAATGGGTATAACTGATGCAAAACTGATCGCTGTCTTCCTGACTTGGCCTGATGGGCTTTATATGGCCTTTGTTTCTGCACATGGAGACCCCAGACTATAACTAAAAGTAATTAAAAAAATTTCAAATTACAAAGTTTTAATGTGAATACACAAAATATGTAAGACACTCGTGACACAGATGGTGCTATGAGGACATGCAGAAATTGGTTGTTGATTTCTCAATACTGTCCATTGTTTTTCTGTTACATATCACCTCCCCTTCAGCAATGGTTGGGACCTTAGCATGGTGTAAAACTGAAAGAGACAACACTGTATTCACCTCATAAACATGTTTATACATTACTGTGACTAAAGTGAATGTATGTAATTGCAGGTAGCAGTGCAAGACAATGCACTGAATAAATTCTGAAGGGAGATTAAAAGAGAATTGCTAATATCATCCTATTTCTTGTTTGGATTTACAAAGATTTACCCTGGTAAATATTATGCAGTTGGTTGTAGGTTTACTCTGAGGGAACATGCTTGCAAAAAGACAACTCTCTGCCCAAATGATCTTTGGGGCTATGCCAATAACAATGAGAGAAACTCAGGTGCAGCTTCCAAAGGAATGGTCCTCCCTGATGAGGATTGTTGCAACAGGCAAATGCAGTAATGTATTGCTGAACTGCCTCCTCTTTCTCCCCTAAGAAATGCATCATTTCCTCAATGTAAAGGAACTAATTACTTATTTTTCAGGCTGTTAAACCAAATGCAATGTATATGTGCCCTCCCAATATGTTCTGGAACTGCTGCTGCTGCAATCACAGCAGGGAAGGATTCCACTGTTGCTCTTGCCATGATTTTCTTGTGGCACGATTAGACAAAGCTGTCTCTTGTTCTTGGGGTTTTTTTTAATGAACAGGGAAACTTCTCCTCTAGCTTCTTGGCTAGTGTTCTTTTCTGAACCCCAGAATTAATTTATTTGAATGTCACTTTGTTATTTCTCAGTAATTCTTTCTCCTTTTATTTTTTTCCTTCTCCTAGTATGAGGTCTTCTTTCCCTTCTCACACCAGTGACCAGTAGAAAGACGTTGAGTGAGAATCTTTAACATTTAACCGGCTAATTTATTTAGCCCAGACTTTTCTCTCCCTTTTTGGCTTGTGTGGGCTCATGGTCCATCATTACCTTGATTGCAGAACAGCCCTCAGTGATGAAATTGCTCTGGTGCTGAGCAGGGGGCACAGGCAGAGTTCAGACACCTACCCTTCCTTCAGACAAACTTTAATGCTCCTATTCTTGAAGGTGGATAAAATTCCCTATGTGATGTACTAAAGTTGTTTCCTTTCCTGTGGATTCACAGTAAAATGCATTTTTGTTTAAAATTTCCTTCTTTCTCACCTCCCGGGATTTCTCATTGCTTAGTATTTGATATTTTTTTTTTTTGAAAATAAAATTGTTCTTATTTAATTCTTACCCATTCTTCCTTACTTACGTTTTTGTCAAGACATGTACTAAAATACACAAAGAGCCAACCCGTGGGTGGAGAGAGTATTATTTTCCCCAGTGAGACTCTCCCTGCTGCACAAGTGCATGTTACTGTTGGGGTTTTTTTGTGTTTGTTTGGTGGTTGTTTTTTTTTTAACTTCCTCAACTTCTGGGGGGAAAAAACAACAACAACAAAAAAACCAACCACCACCAAAACCAGTAGATGTAAAGTTTCAGGATTTCACTTTACCTCTCTCTACACTGTGACTTTTCCAAGGCTTATTGAGGTACTGAAGGGCTCTGTGATGGGAAAAGAATGCAAATGCCTTTGTAGCAAGTTCTGCAAGGCTGCCTTTCCATTGTGATATCCTCTCTTCTGGCCTTGACTCCTTCACCTACGCTAGCTGTTGCTGCTTTGGGCTGTGCCGCAGACAGGAAACCCCTGAAAGAGAGGAGCGTCCCTCTCATTTGGAAGAAAGCTTCCGTTTTCAAGATACTCACTCTGAGAGTATCTTGCTGCTTTTCTGAAGGACTTTGTGGTGTGCTACTTTGTGACACTCTGCAAATCAGTTTGAATTTCCCAACTCATTAACAGCACATTGCTCTTATTTTCCCACGCATCTCATGGGAGATCTGCACTTGTTGGGCCTAAGCGAGGGTTAGTACTGGTATTCACGGCAGAAATCACTTCTCCTTTCTCACAATGTGCCCGCACGGAGCGTGTATTTAGCGAGGGTGTGCTTTTGTGCTGGCAGTGGGTATCCTCAGGACTGAGTTAGCAAGTGATGCTCAGGAGACCTGTCTGTGGGCTTGCTCTTTAGCTGCTGCCGACGGCAGCTGCATCACTGGCTGCTGCTGCCCATCGCTTCTCCCGTGGAGCAACAGTGCCAACTGCTGGCTGCTGAGCCTGGCCTGCCAGGGGTGCGGGCTGTGGGGTGTGGGGTTTGCTCCTGGGGGTTAATTCTGAGGGCAGAGGTACCTAGGACACAGCATCCCTCTGCTGATGGCTTGGGTATTTAACGGGAGTATCTCAATTTGGTAGTCCTTGTCTCCGTACCAAAATAATATTCTGTTGTGTGCAAGCAAGCCCATGCTGGTTACCTTTCTTTGCAGCATTTCTCACGTTAATTTCAAAATTAATTGTCAAATTTTTTTTTTAATTTTTTTTTTTAAAGCTCTGCTTCTTTCTCAGTCTCCCAGGGCTCAAAGGCAGGAGACGGTATATGCTCTGAGGAATGGAAGGGCCATGAAAGGTGGCGTGTGTTCACTGGGATGTTTTTAATCATTCGCTTGTGGCAGTGATTTGCCAACTCCACAGTTGAGATTCTCGTATGTGTTATGGCCATGATGACCTCTGGGGAAAATGAGGGTATGGGTTATGTATTTCTGTGCAAGGGAACCACAGGGTGTTTTTGGGCAGAAAAAAGGCAAAGAAAATGAGGAGGGTGAGAAAAGGAACAGAATGTACAGGTGTACATGTAAGGTTCATTTTATTAGAAATTCAGTTAAATGTTTTAATAGCAAAAAAATGTGGCTTGGTTTTTTTTTTTTTTTTTCCCCTCCCCCTCCCCAGAAGAAATATAAAATGGAAAAAATAGGCCTGTTTCTTTAAAAGTTTCCCATGAGAAGGTGGTGTCATTTTTGTTTTGCTCCATAAGGTTTTGTCTTTACCCTTGCCTCATCTCCTTCCCTTTTTGGCCTGTGGCCTTTTTCTAAGGGGTTACAGTGTTTGCAGGAGGTGGCAGGAGAGGGGATGTGGACGGGGAGCAGGAAACTGGGGAAGGCAAAAAACCCCTAAATACTGAGAGCCTTGCAGAGGAGAAAGGGCAAAGAAGGTGAATAAGTAAACCAAGAAACCTTGGAGAAATGATTGGGGAAGTTTGCAGAGGGAAAAAAGGGGGAGGGATAGGAAGAGAGAGGCAGCCAAACAAACTGAAAGTGAGTTTGATGAGTCAGGGTTTCTGTGGGTTTTTTGCACCTCCCAAAAGGCCATTTTTTACTTCCTCTCAGCCACAAATGTTCTTCATTATTTTTTTTGGAACAGAACACAAGAGGAAAACAAATAAATCAGCTATTCTTGAACATACATGACAAGCCCAGGCTGAGGCACAGGTGGAGTGCAACCATTCGGGTCTCTAAGTTGAGGCTTAGAGAATTTTGGCCACCCAACAGATTTAGCATCACTTCCAGCCCTCTGTTACGCTTTCCCTTGTGTGATTTTATTTTTCTTAATTTTTTGTTTTTCTCTAGCCCCCAGTGCCTTCATAGAGAAACCTAAACAAGGCAGGGGAAAAAAAATAAAAAAGACATTTTGATGCTGCCTTGAAAGACAGAAACATCAAAACTCCTCCTGTGAAACTAAGACCTCAGGTTTTTTGGGAGGTTTTTTTCAGCTTGTAAGTCCTGTGAGAAAAAGTAGCTGCCAGGCAGCCTGTCATTGGTTTGGCACTGGAGCTGCATCCAGGAGACCTGAGTGGCCCTGGACACCATCGGGAACAGGAGGGCCTCTGCACTCCTCTCAGCCAAGGTGAAATTGTCTTCAAGTGCAGCACTGCTTATGCTGTGAGTCCTGAGGCAAGTTGGGTGCTTTGCTAGATGTCAGAAATGGGAAATCTGAGCAACTGAGGGACAATCTCCGTCAGTTTTTCAGTGATACCCTGATTTTTGGGGATGCTGGGAATGGTTTGAAAGTGAAATTGGGGTATTGCTTAACATCTGAGAAAGCGGACAGCAAATGAACAGAAAAGGAGTTTTTAACTCAGAATCATAGAATTGTATAGGTTGGAAGGGACCTTTGAGATCATCTAGTCCAACCATCAACCTAACTCTGATTTAAAAAAACCAACAAAACAAAACAAAAAAAGAAAAAAAGAACCAACCAAAACCAAACCAAAAAAACCCCAATGACCTATCTCTAAACCACATCATTAAATGTTATATCAACCCATCTTTTAAATACCTCCAGGGATGGTGTCACAACCATTTCCCTGGGCAGCCCATTCCAATGCTTAATAACCTTTTCTGTGTAAAAACACTTTCCTGATATCCAAACTGAACATCCCCTGGAGCAACCTGAATCCATTTCCACTTTAAGAATTTGTTTTTATTTTTTTTTAAACAAAAGTCATTACTTTCTGAGGTCCTGGCAAGTGGTTTTGGGACTCTTCCTTGTGTTTGAGCATGGTGCAAACGTGACAATATCCGAATCCTCTATACTATAGTTTTTACGTATTCATCTGTATAGTAGACATACCCCTCTCAGACACACTTACAGCCCTATTTACTAACAGTCTGGAAAAGAAAGAAGAGTGAGCACAGCAGAAGTTATTGTAATTTCTAATTTGGCTTCTCCATGTAAGCACTTACATGGGGTAAAAACTATATCCAGTAGGAATGAGCCAGATGTGGCCCCAGATCTCCCTAAGCACAAAATGACTGCTGTCCTAAGCTCAAAAAGTTTAAAGAGCGTGGGATTCCTATTTTTTTTAGCAAACGTTTTTGAATATTCTGGAAAATTATTGTAATACCTGTAGGCGGAGAAAGAAGCACTGGAAGCAGATCAAAGTGGTAACTAGGTTATAGCAGCCGTGTCCTGCGAACACCTGCAAGTTCCACTCAGTTGACTTTTCTCACAGCCCATCTTTAACTAGTTTTTATGGGAGTGGGAGAATAGGGACATTAGTTTTGCTGGTTGAGTTGGGTTTCTATCAAGAGAAGTGTGTGCCAGACCTTATACAAGGAGGCATGCAGGGGAGAGAGAAGTACAGCCATCGCTTTTCACTGACAGCAAGCTGTTAGGTGGACCTAAGCCACAGTGTTTGGGAGATGGATGATCCAGCCTTCCAAACCCCATCTGATCCCCCTGGCCTTTCTCTTTCCCACACAGAACCCCTTCTGATTTTCCATTTGCTGACAACAAGGGCACATGCGTATAAGAAGATAGTTTTAATCTAAATTTAACAAGAATAAAGTTCTACAATAAGAAATGTTATTGTAATACTTGTGTTCACAGTTTGGATATTACATGGCTTTCAGTTGGATTCCCTCTTTGCATGTTCATTGCTTAAATCACCTAATTGCCACGTTTTACTTCAAATCGGTGAGTACGGAAAAGTTTTTATTTAGTGTTATAACCTCATTTCACAAAAGATTCGAGGGGTTTCTAAAAGTTCTGTCACAGTGTTTGTTATGAGTCTCTTGGGGAGTACCATTTTAACATTCAATTTCTGTCAATTGTGGCTAAACCTGTAAAAGACCAGTTAAAATATGTTCATTAAAATGAAAGAAAAATAAAAAACCCCACAGAATTGGTCAACAGCAGGGGCTTATTTGAGTCACTGAAGGCATGTCTGAAAGCCTGAGGGTGGGAGGCCAGGAGTGGCTGGAGAGCCACCAAAGCACGGAAATGATGGGAGACGTACAAGAATGGGATGTCCCTCTTGGGGGGAGCTACTCCACTTGAAGAATCCCTGCAACAAACTCTAAAGTTATCCAAACCAAAATAACATACACGCTTAGGAAAGAGAGACTAGGACTCGTTCTTCCCTACTAGCTTGCCAGCAAGATGTGGTACTGCTACCCACTGTCCAGTTGAAGACTTGCAGAAAACTTGTGATGCTCCTCAATACACTTTGACCAGTGAGTTGTTAAAAGACTATTCTCTGGGTCTTGTGTTCTACCACCTGTTGAATTTTCTTTACTAATGAAACAACTATCTGACAGGACTGATTTGGACTCAGATGCCCTTGCATCTCCCCTCTTTGCCCTGAGTCACCCTTCCTTTCTTCACCGACTCTCCTGGGCTTAGTTATTCCCTGTCAGGGGCCTGAACCCAATTCCCTCACCAGAAGCACTTGCAGATGTGAGAAAAACCATACAACAAGATGTTGTTCATGAAGGAAATTGAAATTCTGTCAAATAGATTTCTTCAGTATGTATAGTCTGTTTCTAATAACAGTGTCTTGACTCCATTACTGATGTAAATAATTGAACTGGATGTCTTGTCATTTTTTTAAAAAAATTCTTTTTTAATTGAACAAAATGAAAACCTTTCCAGGGCATGTGGTTGCAAATTTCAAGAGTCCTGTTCTAATAGTGTTCTGATTTATTTTACTTTCACACAGACGTGAGTTCTTCCTAAGATGTATATTTCTCTGAATAAAGGTAACAGGCTACATGTCTTCTTGTCCACTGCAGACCTTTGCCAATGAGATACCCAGCCTCTTGCTGTGAATACATTATTATATATATAATATATGTAAATATATATATAAGAAAACAGTGGAGCAGGACCGAAAGCCCTGAGCAGACTTGGCCGAGAGAACAGGAGAAGGTGGTGGCAGAGGGTGGTAGCTCTGTGCATTGAGGTGGGATGTGAGGCTGGGGGAGGGCAGAGAGCTGTTCATCCCTGTATCAGCTCTGGGGTTTCGCTGCGGGGTGGGATACCGTGGGGACAGGTGAGGTGGCTGTGTCTGCTGGGCCACTGGGGCTGGCTGTCACAGTGGTCTGAGCCAAGCACTGTGTGAGCAGCGGCGGTGCCAGGAGCCGCGATGCCGCTAGATGTCCCTTGTCACCCGAGGGAGGTAGGCAGCTCACCCCCATCCCTGCGCAGCAGATATATACGGTGTAGTGTTATAAAGAAGCCAGTGTTCAAAGTGTTAAATATGTAGAGAAGTCGTGGCTACCTTAAGAAAAAAATTATTGCAGTCGCCTGCAAGGTGATGTCGTGAGTAGCAAGGAGAAAGTTGCTTCTTCATCCTCTTTTCCACTTCGTTTTCCAGAGAAAGATACTCTGTCTTAGGGAGGTGTTTGTTCTGAAGGGATATTTCCACCAGAGCCAATTAATATTTCCTCGTTAAAACAAGCTGCGCTAGGAAATGCTAGTTTGGTGAACCTAAAACAATGGATTTGGCTTATTTTACCTACACTGACACTGGCTTGCATAGTGCCAGGTGGGATCCTGACGACCTGTACCAGCAGAGCTGGTGGGGAAGGGAGACCTGTGCCTGTGGGCTTCCTTGCACCTTCTTAGTGATTTTGCCATTTCAAGCACATTTATATTGAAAAAAGCAGGAAAATGAAAGCATTTTTGTGAAGAGCTGCTGAACCCAAAGCAGCTGTGGGGGGAAGAATATATATTGGGGAAAAGAAATTGTTTCTGTCTGGTTCAGACAGAAGCCAAATAAATAATAAATAAAACCTCTCCTCTTTGTAGGCTGTTGGAGGTGTGGGAGATCACCTGTTTCATGTGAGCTGGGAGAACTTGTGTAGGCCATTGGACACCCAGCAGGGACCTAGTGCTGTGGGGAGAGCAGGAGCCACATGCCAGGTTCCTTGAGGTGGTCCCCAGGGCCACCTCTCCCCTTCCCTGGGGATTGTCCCAGGCTCAACCTCTCCACCCCACTGGTGTAGTTGTAGCTGCAAAGGCTCAGTGTGCCTTTGCAGAGAGGAGAAAGGGCTGGTGGGAGAGGAAACAGCCCCTGAGGAAGGTGGGCTGGTGTAGGCGTGTGGCATGGAGCAGACAGAGCTAAGGACAAGGGTCTGCAAGCTCTTGGAAGCAGTGCTCAAGGGGGGGCACTGGGAAACTTTACAAACTTACTTCTACCTGGCTTCCCAAAACCTCTCCTTATGCTTCCCAGCCCCTGTGTTGCCTAGCATGTGCGACTCCGCGTGGAGCTCACCTTTCTTGGCCACACAGTTTGTGTTTGCCTGTGGCTTGACCATTCTTCCAGCTAGCTGGTCTGGTCCTGCCATGCCAGCGATGCTTTTGCCTCTCTGGAGCAGTCTGGCAGCTGGGCTAGGAAGACAGCCTCCAGTAAGGGAAATGTGCCTGCCTCTCCTGCAGTCCTTTAAGAGTTAATTCCTTCCTGTGTCCTGGATGTGTAGCCATGTTCTCACTGGAATGGAAGCTGTGTTTCCATATGTCCTTAGCTCCCATGGCTGGCACCTTGGCATGGACATCTGTGCCACTTGGCATGCCCGTGCCCTTGCAAAGACTCACCTGAACTTATGTTGGGCAACTCCTCCTGTTCCTGGTCCCCTGCAGTGCCCCATGCATCTTCTACACATACCACTGCTGCATGCATAGTGGGGTGTGCTTGCCCCTAAACTGCCCCAAAAGCAACTACGCTGACTTAGCTGCCCAGAGGATATCTAGCTTGTTATGAACATTTTCAGAATATAAGTAATAACTGACTGACTGTAATCTGAATCTTAGGGTGTGATGCTGCGGTGGTGGTTGCATGAACCAAGCTGTTGTGTATTCACAGTCGTATCTGCCCACCTGAGTGACAGGAATGAAGCATTTGCTGCTTTCTACTTCATTTAAACTTGTGGGAGCCTGTAGCGCTCATCCTCCTCATGCACCAAGGTGTGCCGTTTGCCAATCGGGGACTTCTTCACCAAGTAACGTCTCAGCAAATCTCTTAATAACAGGAGGAATACACACAGATTATTGTTACCATAATTCATCCGACATAGCCTTTATTACTAACGGTGATGCCGGAGATGGAAAACCCAGCTTGATTCTCAGATCCCTGCTGGAAGGTAATAAAATAAAGAGGAACAAAATCTGTGAGTGTATTTGCTACCAAACCCTTGAAAAACACAAAAGTGGAACCCTGCCAGTACTATTGCTGGCAATTTTTCAGACTAGAGCCTCACTCTGAGGTAGGATTAGAAGTGGAAGTGCGTTTTGTGTCTCCGACATTAGTATCATGTTGTGTACAAATGGAGGGCTTACAGTCATTTGACATTTGTTGGTTTCTATTGTAATTATGGTGTGCTACTCTTACAACTTCAGAGTATTTTTGAATGTCTTCCGATAATGGAATAATTAGAAAATAACTTCAACTATCAGTTAAAACGAAAAGAAAAGGTGCCTATTTTGCTAAGGCAAAAAAAAAAAAAAATTGAGAGAAGAAGCGCTTCAGTGGAAGTGTTCTTATAACAATAGAGCTGCCTTGTCGTTTTTCTTTGTTGAGAACATTGGCGAAGGGAGGCTGACTCTTACGTAGCCTCTTTTGTTCAACCCCAGGCAACGGCAGAACACGCAGCTATATTCTGGTGGCAGAAACTTCTTCTCTGGTGGCAGCTGAGAATGATATATTGCCACTTATAATCATAACAACAACAAATCCCTAACCCATAGCCTGGATTTTGAATACCAGAATGAGTCTTCAGTACTCAGAAATGAGTCTGCAGTACTAATACAGAAAAAGCTATTGAGATATTTTAAGCATAAAAAGAACCACTTGATAAAATCAGTAGCAAATAAAAGAGGAATGTAAATGTAATCTTAAATTATTTATTTCACCCCCTCTCTTTTTTCATGTTAATATATCTTTGGTTCCTAGTTCACAACCACACACTAATTACAAATGTAAGGAAACCTAACTTTTTACCATGCTAATTAAACTGTATGTCACATAGACATTTGGGGAGAATTTCTCATGCTTTCCAGTGTGAATGGAGGGAAAGAGCAGCAGTGCTCACTTTAAACTGGATTATTTTTTCTAGTACCTTGCAAAAAGGCTTCATTATATTTTGATTAATCCATGCTTGGTCCACCACGGATGTTTCCATGGAAACAGAATTTTTTTCCTGGATGGCAACTGTTAGGCTCAGGAAGGCTCCTCGCTTCACAAAACTACTCCAGCTCCTAAAGAGGTACTTGTTGGAAATTTAATGTGCATAAACAAAACTCCCAGATTCTCCTTGGTATTGTTGTTGTCAATGCTAATAGAGAACTATTTTCTTAATTATACACAGTGGTGCCTTTTCACTCCACAATGAAATGGAATAACGGTAGTATTCTTTCCAATGCAAGAGAGCGCTTTTCCTGGTCCAGAAAAAATTAGCCTACAAACCTTCTAAAATTAAAGGATGCCGATGTGTAAATATTGTTTAATTATGAACCCAAATAATTTGGTTTAATGGCTCTTAAAATTTAATTGACCTTGCTTTGCTGATTGGCAGTAGTTTGAACAAATTATTCTTTTGTGCTACAATTTGGATTAGGGAGTTTGGGGATTCTGGGAGGTTGGTTTTGTGATCTTCCCTCCCCACCTCCCACCAAAGATAAAAATATTTAATTCATGTTACTTTTCACTTTGCAATAGATTTTGAAAATCAACCAACAGAGGGAGTGTTTGTGTGGTATTATTAATTTAACTGAGTGGCTAGAAACATGGTCATCATTTCTCCCTGTATTTTTGGACAGCATAATTGTTGTGTGAAAATAATAGAATTCTTGACCATTCATAAAAATAGAAAATGTTTGGGTTTGGAGTGGTTCAGTTTTCAAAAAATGCAACCTTAAATTTTGCTGACAGTACAAGTAGCTATTTTAAATTGATTGTCAGGTATATTGTTCGGAAACATAGGAGATTTAGACCATGGAGCATTTATTATTCTGGTTTAAAAGCAATTATTGGTTAAAAACAAGTTGAGGAAAACAGTGCAGACACCTCTTATTTGTATTTGCCTTTTATTACAGTGACATTTAGCAGTGCCACCCAGACTTCAAGATCCCATAATAAAAGTCTCCATAAAAAAATACAGAATGTAAATATTTGTATTACAATAATACTGTGACACTGGTGGTTGTTTAATTCAGGGCAGAGAGAGAAAAAGAATCTATTGATTTGTTCATTCTTTTTTTGTTTCATTTTTGTTCACCGTGGCAGGGAATCTGCCAAATGGAAAAAGAAAAATCGCTTTGAGAGGAAAACATGGTTTTCAAACTTCTTCCAAGGACATACTGAAAACATAAATTATATATCAAGCTAGAGGAAAGAGCAGTAGCCTCGGTATTTTTGGTATCTCTTTAATCTGTTCATTGTTAGAATCTGTTTAATAATAATACTTTTTCGCACCCTGTGCTCTACACTAATCTTTCTTCTTAAGCTGTTGGTGTCCTGGTGTTTTCACTTTACTATAACTGCTCTCTATAATACTTCTCTATTGTTGGCATGAGGTGTGAAGGGGCTGCTGCTCTTCACAGTGTCTCAGGAGATCAGAGTCAGGTACCTGACCAAATGACAATGAAGGCCTTGCAACGCTTTGGAACAGGACAGAAAAGTGAAATAGCTGGGAACACCGGAGTCTGGTTGCAACTACTTGAGTGAAACTTGATGAGGGTTCAGGGCTGAATGTCTCTCTTGGCTAGGAAATGTGACAATGCTCAAAGTGGTCATGTAGTCAGGATCTGGTGGAGACGTATCACAAGCTTGACTTTGGAAAACTATGCTGCCCAAAGCCTGTGGTTTCCTTGAAGACAATACTTCTCCTTTATAGGTGGGGCTACTTCAATGAGTGGCTGTTTTGAACTTCCCAAGAATCATGTGATTGTCCTTGGGAGTTAGTAAGATCTTATAATTAGTCAGTTTCCCCTCCCCCCTCTATTGCTTTCCTTGCTGATTAAATTGGGATAGAACTATTTTATTTGTCATTTGTCCTACCCCCTAGAGTGAGCAACACCAGGAACCTGTGGTACCTAAGGCTTCCGGGGGTGGGAAGATACAGAATGATATTAATGTTATTAACACCATCTTAAAATTAAGTGGAGAGCAGTACAGTCTGCAGCACTGCCATGTGTGGCAGAGGGAGAGAACCCTATTTATATGCCAGCAGACTATTCTGGGTGTGCTAACGCTGGGAGTGAGCAGCTGTGAGAAAAACAGAGAATAAGTGATAGTACACTCTGAAATGGAAATCACAGCAAAGCGACATATGTGTTGACTAAGTAGTACCGCCAGTGCCCTCATTTCAGTGCTCTGAAGAGATAGCTTCCAAATTGCTTGATGAATTTTCACAAAATTGCTATGCCACCCAGCAATCACCAGAAGCCTCTGGAAATGCAGCTGTTCTGACCCGTACGCAGCACATAGGGCAACACTAGTCAGCAAAACTCGGTCTAGAATGTTGTTGGAAGACCAGGCAAGACCTGAAATATTTGCCTTCCTCATTGCAAACCTCACTAACAAACGTACATAGAGTCCCCTGGGAATGTAGTTTCCCAACCATGGGGTTCTTATGTGAGCACCTTGTAGATAGACTTCTGCTTGTAGGACTCATGCATTGCAATGTTTGCCATCACCTATTAAAGCTTTAAAACAAATATGAGAACACAATATGTATTCCCTTGACAAGGGTGCTTTTCCGCATGGTTTGGTTACTTATTTGCCTATCATGACCCTGGTTATCACCTTTCAGTTTTGTTCTTGGGGTCTTTAAAGACTTGAGAAGCTCCTGTGAGTCTGTGTCTGTCTGTGCAATGGAGTAATTCCGGCCAAGTCGTGGACACAGCAGAAATACCGCTGCAGCATGTGGATGTAGCCAAGGGCAAGCCAGGACTCACATTAGTGGAGACCTGGGATAGACTTCCTAAAATTTTTGAAGGAAGGAGGTTCCGTTTATACCTGTAAATAGAAGCCAAAATATTAAAAGTCATTAGAGTTCTGTTGTAGCCTCATCTCTCAAACCCCTCTGCGCTAAACATTGCAAAGCCTTGAAAATCCAGCTGTTCTTTAACACTCTGGCTCCACCACAGGTGTTAAGCCCTTCTTGGTGTGGCAGCTCCAGGTGCCGGCATGGAGGTACTTACCACAGTCCCAGATGCAACTGCAGCCATGCAGCCATCCTGGCATGGCCTCCCACTTCACCTGGCCTGCATCCCTCTTCCCTGCAAATCCTAGTGGAAATTGTTCCTCAGACCGGGCATCGCTCCCAGCATATTTGAGGGCTTCATTCTTTCTGGGTGTGTTGCTGGCATACCTGATGGCATCTCAAGAACGTTACCATACTTTCTGTTGTTTCCCATGGGGGAAACATGGGAAAAAGTTTGCCTGAAAAGCCTGGGAGCGGGCAGACATACCCACCACCTGCATGCTCAGGAGCCTAGAATTGACCTAGTCCAGAAGGTATTTGAGAGTTTTAGTTTCCTCACTTGCCATCTTCATTAATTTTCATTTTCTAGCAGATATTCGCGTACTCATGCACAATAGCAAGTTGTGTATCTAATATCAGAGGTTTTTCCCGTAACTCTGGTGCTTAATAAACTGTGGCAGTTTTGCTGTTTATTGGCTTCTCAAAAAGTGCAGGCAATTGCCTTGTGGGGAACAGGTACATGCCAGAGGAACTCATGCTGTCAGTTTATTCCTCTGGATTATTTGAAAGAAAAATCAAACAATTTTGTGGTTTGGTTGGAAAATAATATGTAGGTCAGAAGCAACTAAGCCCTATTTTCGAAACTGAGGTGTCTAAAGATGTCTAACTGTGTGTGTCTCACTGAACATCCCTAGGATGCAAGTATACAGCAAAATCTTTAATGAACCTGAGGATCTAATGATGCTGTGAGCAACCTAAGAGATTTCCAATTCTATAATCAGTCTAGGTATCCAACTCCCACTGATTGTGGGGGTTGTGTGTCTTACCATGGCTGTCTAAGGATCATGCTTAAAGGTTAAACTCAAGAGGTTTCTTGCTGGCGTTGATGAATAGGAGTAATTGGCTGTCACGACACAGCAGCAGCTGTGCACAGGAAGATTGTCAGTGGGAAGGTGCCCTGGATGAAGTTAAGCACAGGGTTTGGGGCCACAATTTTGGAGGACTCTGCAGCCGGTGCTTTCATCTTAATTGGCTTCTTATTTGGGATTGTCATCTTCCAGCTGGTAAACTCACAGATCGTGGAAATCCAAGGTGAAAATTAGGGCATTGAAACAAGCTCCTGAACAAGATTCCTCTCATGACTTAGATTCCTCTTACCTCACCTTGGGCAAAGAGTACTGATGCAAGAACAGTGGTTCCCATGAAGAACCACAGCTCAGAGAGCAAAATTACAGGCACATGCACATAGTTTGTGGTTAATTGTGAACGTGCAAAGCATGTTCTGAAAATGTTGCATAACGTAATTACTAGCTTCTGTGCTGCAAACTCCTCAGGGAAATTACTGTTGTATGAATGTACACGCTGGCCATATGGCCATTGAATATAATGTTCTGTTCAGAAAAAAAATGGGTCAGTCAGTAATTTGACCTATAGGTCATGAAATTAGTCAGAACTGTATTTGCTGAACTTTAAAGTATAGTTATTTTAGGGCCCATAATGAGATTTGGAGGTTCTGAAACAAGCTTAATGACTCTCTTTTCCTTTTCACACAGTTTAAATGTTCTATCCTGGCACCTTCAGAAGCAGATAATGCTTTTGCATGCCTCAATCTCGAGAACCCTAAGGAGTCGTCATTTTTTTCCAAGCACCCATGCTTTGAAAATAGGTTGCTTAAAAGTGCTGTGAGCTGAGTACTCAAAACGGCTTAGGATCAGACTAACTGAGGCACAGAAGCAAAGTCTGGAATCATCATTCTTCAAAAGCTATTGCTATGCTAGGGAAAGGAAACAGCTTAGAGACCTCTTGGTGGTGGTGCTTGAAAGCACAGTATGTAAGAAGAAAAGAGAAATGGCAGCCTTAAAAAAAAAATTAAAAAAAAAATTCTAAACAGAAAGTACAAAGTAGTGTTTGATCTACTTCATTCCAAGCTTTCTTTAGAGTTGTCCTTTTCCATATTCAGACTTTTTGACCTTTTCTTGCCAAGTGGGTTTATACATAAGTTCAGACATGTGCGAAGTTGGTAGTTCCAGACCATTGTTGCATGACCCAGTTACTCCTGCAGAGTTTCTTCTGCATAGTGAACCATGGTTATGTGCTCAAGGTCTTTCATAGCCTCAAGAACAACCTGTGAAAATGCCTAATGGGCACTAATGAGCCTTAACAGCCCTGATCAGCCAGCCCCACCTGGGGCTTCCAACCAAGCCATGGCCTGGAGGCCACTTCAGTTTGGCCTGGGGTTGTTAGTCCTTTTCTGAATTGTGCTATGGGGTGGTGGTCTCTTAGTCCCCTCTCCTAGGTGGCTCCTGTCCTGGCTCATCCCTTGCTGAGCTGTGGACTGTCAACGGACACTATTACTAGCCCTTCGTGTTCAGCATTGTAGACCTGTGTCCCTTGGTGAGGGCCTAGATGGCAGGTGATGACCTTCAGCTCTTGCTTAATGGCCTTTGTGGGACAGCCATCCAGGCATCTCTCTAGCAGTAAGAGGCTGATTTCCAATCCAGTTTCCTCCAGGATGGTGATGCAGCTGTTGCTACTTGCTATTACCCAGAATGTAGGTCAGTAGTTATTTTTTTATACCTTACACCTGAAAAATTTTTAAGGCAATATTGACTGTTCTAATCTCCAACCCATATTGTTCTCATGCTCGTCTTTGTTTTTCATAACTTAGGTGGTTTACTGTGATTTTTGTTTCAATGGTATTTGCTGCTTTCTTTGTTGACAAGAAAATTTTCATCCAGTTGTGTCTAACTAAATTTCCTTGGATATTAAGTATGCTAGCTCTGTACCGTCTGAAATACCTTAAACAGAGGGTCTTAATTAATTTTAAGTGAAGCTTATTTAATCTTTTGCAGCTCTAAAAGTAAGACTTCAAAACCAAATTCTATGTTTAATTTTAGTTCCAAAAATCTTCTGTACTCAGAAGTTTAATTCAAATTCCGGGTTTTATTTTGCTTCTTATTTAGCTGGAAAATGTTATTGAGTGCCTATAATGTGTGTCTTTGATCCCAAGATGGTCATAAACCACATGAAAGTTAATAGGCTTTCATGCCAAACATTCCTGTTTACACTTAAAAAGCCCCTCAAAACAATCACTTTTTTTTTTTTTATAGAAAGCAGTAACAAATAAAGAAGGGATTGCTGGAGGCTCTTGGCAGGAACAAGCCAAAGCTGTATGGCCTACATAACTTCCTTGACTAAGGGTGCAATGCTTACGTTGATGACTTTGCAGGCTCAGGGTATGTCTACATGGTATTCTGCAAACCTGGGCTTGTTCAACACTCCTTGCCAGCTGGCCATGAGGGAACCAGACAGTTCTGGTGTGAAATTGCTGTAGCCTGTCGGATGTGGCATGTGCTGGAGATGCTCAGTTTTGTCTCTTGGCTGAGTCTATATGAGACCTGGGGGCTGCATGTTGCTGTGGTGCTGGTTTGCAATAGGCTCTGAGCAGCCCTAGAAGAGTGGCAGCATGGCTGTTGCTGGTGGCCTTGTGGGTGCTTGACTGGTGACCTAAATGCTCTTTGTGCATGGTGTTTTGTTTCAGTGAGAATGTAAGATCACGACAAGCTTTCTGTGGGGGGAAATCAATTGGCTCTACAGAGATCTAGTAAAAGAGGTTGTCCTGACAGAAGTTGTGAGTCTGCTTAATGGTTGTCCCCCCGTGTCTTGTGGGGCTGTTGAGTCTGAGCACTTCCAAGCTGTGTAGGATGTGTGTTTCACAGCTGTTCTACAAGCTACAGCTGACTTGCAGATCACCTTCTGTGTATGGCGTGGCCTTGGCTTGCAAGTGACCCTCAGGATGATATGTGTGGTAGGTCTCAGGTTGGAATTGTGTGGGAAAGGGGTGTGCTGAGGGCTGACGGGGCTTTCTCATGGGTGATGAAAGAAGAGCACACCCAAAAGCTGGTGCAGGATGGACTCATTTCTGCCTGCTTATGATACCCTGAGTTGGCAAAATAGAAACTCTCCAGGACTCATTTTGGAGTTTTATTGTTGCAGTGCCAGGCACATAAAGGGTTACTCTTCCTAGTGTGTGTGTGCTGAGTTGCTCAACTACAAAGGTTATACACACTCAGGATGTACATATTCATTAGATTTCCAAGAAATTATTAACATATTCATACTGTTTCCTGGAACATGTTAATATGTGTAAATGTCCTTGATGCATATGCATTTATGTCCATTGGTGGTCTTTCAGGGTCCTCTGGTGGTTGTCAATAGTCTCCCTCACTGTGTCCATTAGTGGAATTCAGTCTTCGGGCATGCTCAGATTGTTTTCTTGCTTGGTTTCACACCTCTTGTTTATACCAAAACTAGCTTGCTCTTCCTTATCTACACTCTTCAAAAATACAATGTCTCAAGACTCCTTTTATCTGCATAGCAAATACTTATCTGCTAAGAAAGCATTTCAACTTGTTTCCATAAGGAGGGAACCTTGTGCCCTTTTGGACTTGGTATCACTTTCATTTAGGTCTTGGGAGAGATAGGGTTGTACTCAAGGACAGTGCAGAAACTTCAGCTGCTAACACTAAAAAAAGAGTGATTGCATGTGGAAGGTGGTATTTTAAGGGCATGTGGAGTTCTCCCTGCCTTTGTGGCTCATCAAAGGTTTGACAAGAGAGAGACTTCCCAGCTGAAGGTTATTTTCCAATCTAACTTTTGGTACTTTCCAAGACCTAGGAGCCCTAGGGCAATTCACATTAAAGGCCACTACAGTTCAGTTCAGTATGAATTTATCTTTATGGAACTGCTGAAATTATAGCTGAAATAGGAAAAAAGCATGGCAAAATCTACACAGATGTCTGATCCTTACAGCCAGTATCTGCCATCCTCGCTCGTATGTGAGAAGAAGTAGTTTCTTTTCCTGCACAAAGGGAGTCCTTTGTTCATTAAGCAGTTCCATAAGTGCTGGAAACGCTGCGTTGTTTTGGGTTTTGTTGTTGTTGGTTTTGTTTTGTTTTTTTTTTTTCCCCCCAAGTGAAAAACACTCTTTACATAGCTAATATGAGAAATGCACTTCTACTGGCATCAAGAGAACACCGCTATTAAAATGTTTGTGACCAGAGCCCAGATACGGCCTCACTGGCATTGAGCTTGGTGGCACCAGCACCAGTGTGAGCAGCCCTGTTGCTCCACTTGTGTTCTGCCCCTTGTCCCTGGCCAGTGCATGGCATAGGGCAGAAGAAAAGTACTGGTGCTGCTGGGGAAACGTGTGTGCAGGTGCAATGAGTGCTTTGGGAACTGCCAGAGCTGATATTGCTGCTGAAAAGGGAATCAGTCATCAGGCTACAGCCTTAACCCACTGCATACAAAGAGGGCTTAGCTTTGGTGGTGCAGTGGTCAGAATCATTTATGTTACAGCACTGTAACACGGCTAATGCTTTTTATCTTGTTAACACAGAGATATAGAAACACTCCCATTGCTCAAGGCAGGGCAAACTGTTATGCTGGTTCATAAGGGGGTTGTACTTGAATTCCAGTGGTAAGTCACTGGGAAAATGAGTTTAGTTTCATCCTAGACCCATTTGTTTTCACCACGCTTGGACTGAATCACTTTTGGGGACAATTAAGAATATTTGTGTTCTCTAGAATGACGCAAGCAATAGATTTATGAAGGTATAATACACTGGTTTGAGGCTTTTGGTGACTCACATGCCTTATGACTGTCTTCTACATAAAACATTCATAAGATAAAATCTGTGTAATTCACTTCCTATGTCTTGCCAATAGTGTGAAACCACAGTAATCCAAAATGCAAAATATTTGTTATGGCACGCAAAATTTCCACTTTGTCCTGTGATTTAGATCTCAGTTCACTCTAACTATAATTGTTATCCATCACTCTGAGTTATTGCTTGTTAATGATGTGCTTGTTTCTTTGATTAAAGAGTTTAATGTCAATATATGTTCTAGTTGCAGTTTATCTTAGACTTCTTAATCATCATTACAGCCACCATAATGTCTGGTCAAGTAAATCCCATTTTGAGCTTTCTTTCCCCGGGGGAATGCATTTTCAATTAAATTGTGCTTTTAAGATGTTGGAGTATATTAATGTGGCTTATCGTTCTCCCCGGCATTAAATCGCTTCTAGCAGCCCTCAAATAACCGGTTAGGCATCTCTTCTTCCTTCAGCCTAAAGGAGGGTTCTCAACACCAGTTTGTTCTTGATAATGTCACTGGACACGAGGCTAAAGGCAGTAAAGCTGGGTGTTTGTCAGTGTAGAGTGTGAGTTTCCCAAAACAGAGGTTCTGCATTGTCAAAGCAGTTCTCCCGTTAATTTTATCATTTTGTGCATCCCAAATTCTGCACTCCCACATCTGCACTGGCAGAGCTGACCCTCTGAAAAATGTCACAGTTATCTGCTTTTACACTCGAGCTTGTCTAGAGGCAAAAATAGGACTGCTTGAAATCTCCTGCTATCCAGCAATGAGTGTACGTGACCAGCATCCTCTACTCTTGCATAACTCTAAAGGGCATCAACCGGAAACCTTTCTTCTTTTTTTTTTCTTTTTTTTCTTCTTTTTCATATTAAGCAGGGGGCTACTCCTCTGCTAGGGAAGGTGCTTGGTGGCGCTTCTGGGTTCCTTGTTGAGTACTTTTAATAATGCAGGGCTGGTCTCCATGCCGAACATGGGGTATAGTCTGGGTAGTCAGCAGCTTCACAAGTGGGACAAGGACAGAGAGAAAGGATGGCTTTGCAGACGTATCTAAAGCTAATTTAACTTGAAACTTGCTTGGGTATTTGTAGCAGCACAATCTGTAAAACTTAGCAAGGAAGACAGGTCAATATTTTGGATGTTAGTGATGGTGTCCCCAGTTTCTGTGGCTTAATGGCTTTCAGTGCCTGAGCTTGTTGGGTAAAAATAACTTTGACAGGTGAAAGCGAAGTGCAGACAGGGCCACTGAGATCTAGTTTCTCATGTTGTGTGGAAAAAATCATTTTCCACAACTCCTTTATGAAATTTGCTTTAAACATGCTTGTTCTTGAGTTAGCTGTGTGCTTCAGAGTACAACCGTTTCAGGAGATTGATGTAAAAAGACAGCACATGTTAAACTTCTGCCAGCCACATCTTGTCTATAGCTCTGCTCAGTCAGGGCATAAGGGTGAAGCGAAAGATGAAGGTGGCACATGTTCCTCACAACAAATTATCTGGACCTGAAGTTCCTACCAGCACTGGCCAGCACTTGGTCATCCAGAATGCAAAAATAAAGTCATAAGTGCATTTAATACATGGCAAAACACTGGATAATTTACTTCATGCTACTTTTTTTCCTGCTCTATATAGGAATCATCTTTGCAAGAGTGAGCTTACAATGCTTGTTCCCCTCTCCCCTAGCTATCAGTGGATGGTGTGGCAGGCACAAAGGGGTGCAGCTGTGCAATTCCCCTGCTTGGAGGCTTCTATGTGTGGAGCCTCCAAGGCCCACGTTTACCATCCTCACAGAATCTTCTGTGCTTTGGAATAGGGGCAAGAATATCCCTAGTAGCCATTTCCAGGCAGCAAGCTCTTCTCCCCATGCAGTCTTCCACATCACATGCTGGGGGTCTGTTATTCAGTGAGCATTAATCTCTAAATATGAATATGAGAGGCCTCTCTCTACTATTCTCACTCATCTATATTTTATGTTTTGCTTTTTCATTAAGGTGTTGTGTGGGAAAGAACATCTGCACATTCCTGTCCTGTCCCCTCAACACTCACCACCTCCAGTGTACTGTCCTCTCCAGATCCCATCTGTCTCTGCGGTTATCTGCACTACAGCTCCTTGCTTTTTTCCCTGATGTGTTCAGTTTTTATTCTTCTGACAACCTAAACTTAATTTCAGCTGACCTGGGTTAGGCACCTTTGGTGAGAAGTTAAACTTTTTTTTTAAAAATAATAATAATAATTAAAAACAAATGTCACAAGCTGTTTGACAAAGGCTCGGTAGATCACGTCAGTTTTCCTCTGCTTCCTGTTAAAATAATTCAACCTTCATTTACCATCTTCACCTAATAAAATAACGTGGGCACTTGAGTTATCTTGGCTGTCTTTCCCCCAAAAGCCACACAGGGTCATGAGTCTGTGAAGCACCATTCATAAATGACATCTCCAATCACAGCCTGCTTCCCTGGGGTCACTTCTGGGTGTTGTCTCAGCACCTCCCCCAAATTTTACAGTGCCTCCTACTTTAGACTAGACTTCGAGGATGCCGAGAGCTGTCCTACTTCCTTACTGCCAGCCCTGCTGGGGTGACAAGCCTAGCTGCCATTGACACCTAAGTGATACTCCTCTCTGCAACAGTTAGTGTTTCTTCCAAATGAGTGTTTAAAAAAACCCAACACCACAAAACCCAAAAAACAACCACAAAACATTTCAGCAAATATATTTCACAGAAAATGGAAGGATTAAAGCCCTTTGGGCTCTATCCAGCTGGTGCTTGCTTACAGCTCAGCCCATTTGTCAGGGTCGGTATGTTTACCAGACCGTCTTCCAAACAGACAATGTGTTCTAGTCAAGGAACCACATGCCAAAAACTTTAGCAGAAACTGAAATGGCAAATTTTGATTAAGCTTTCTAGAGACATCTAAGTCTGTAGACTCAGTTTAGGTGTGAGAACCCTTGCTGAATACTCCCTTGTGTGTGGTAATCACCGTCTCAATCATGACACCTCCAGGCTGATAAATATGGGACTTGTTATATATTTTTGTTGGCTTTTTTTTTTTTTTTGTTGGGCTGTGGGGTTTTTTTCCCTTCTTGTTCTGATTTGAGGTTTTTTGTTTGGTTTGGGGTGTTATGTTTGGGTTTTTTTGTATTGCACCTTAAATATTGCTATTTATTAATTGTAAGGAGACCAGTTCTTTAAACAAGAAAGGTCTTATAAACATTATATTCATTGTTAGAATTGCACAGGGGCAGCTCTTACCATGTGCATAGCAGGGCCTGTGCTCATCAGAGCTGCAGAACTCTGGGTGAAATCTGTCTGAATCTTTTCTTGGTTTTTGCACTAAGTGCGAATATTGCATGCATCAGAATATTTATACCAGAAACAGAAGTACTTTGTGGCTATACCATAGCAAACAGTGTTTGATATGATGGAGTATACTGACTAACCAAAAAGCATGAGAACCACTGCTGGAAATTTGTTACAATTGGTAATAATATTTTTTTTCTTGCTTTTATGGTATTTTGTGCTATAAGGAACACGCAGGATGTGTATTTGAAATAGCGTCACAGTTCGCTTTTTTTTTTTTAAACGCTGATCTGTAGGACAGGTTTCTACTTTTCTGCAGTTCTGTAGACAGAAGTCAGTTATTAACTAATATATGTATTCTCTGATCTGTCAAGAAAGGGCACAGTTATGTTTCACACAATTGTCAGGGCTGCTGTGGCTGCTGATAGTCAAGTTATCTGCCAATTGTTCAGGTTCCCTTTGGTATTGCTTTTCCAGCTGTTTCCCTTGTCTAGTACATTGGATTCGCATTTCAGGTTCAGCTCTAAATTTTTGCTTGGTATTTTGCAGAACCTCAGACTGGATTAAAAAGTTTCTATGGGGGCTAATAGCTGAGCTCTTCTGAAGAGCTGATAAAGGTTTTCATTGACCTAAATTTTAGTTTTAGGAGAATCCAAGATGGAATCTGAATTCCTGAGACTTCTGAAAGATATGAAAAAAATCCCTTGTTTATCCAGCTTGGGAAAGATTTGCTGATGATTTAATTCCCTTTCCTTGTACTTCACAGCTTTCAGGGATTCTTTACCTGTAGAAGTTTTAGTAGCATTGCAGACCAAAACCTTGACCAAGCTAGTTGCTGTTTTGCACAAATCAATGCCAAGGTAACCAGTTTCTGTCAACTTCAGTCAATCTTGTCTGGGTTTACCTTCTGACGTTTTGGACATACTGCAAGATATATTGCTGAAACTTTTGCTTGGCAGTCCTAAATCCAGTTGTTAGATAGGAAAGAGGCTGCCACAACTCCATGCCCACAGGGCCAACTAGATGCAGGGCTGAGTGTGTACTCCCATTAGGTGTGTACACAAACAATGCACTCAGCAAGTCCCAGGGATGAACACACAGAAACACTCATTGTGCATACAAACACAAACAGCACCAACAGGCTCATCCTGTTCCTGGTTTTGCCTGATCAGGATGAAGGTCTGTTAGTGGGGAAACACACGAATATGCATTGTGGATTTATCCTGGTGATGGTCTTAGACACTCATTCTGGCTGTTGGGTCATATTATCTCTAGCGCTCTCATGTATGGAAACATATATATTATCTCACACACACAGATACACCTAAAGGCATCACTCAGTTGACCCAATGGTCTCTCCAGCATTTGGCGTGGATCTCTTGATCCCTCAGGTAACTGGCTCCTCAGTTTCTCAGAAGTACATGTGTTCACCCTGGGCTCCCAGGCCACTTACTTTTCTCACTGGCTGTCTGGCTTGATACTTGCTGGTGATTGTACATTGATACACACACTCTCTCTTGCTGCATTTGGTGGTGCAACTATGGTGAAGACTGTGGTAATTTGTTGCTAGACAAACATTGTGGCCAGCCCTGCTTGTATGTGGCCCCCTTTTTAGCTCCTATCCCTCTATTTTACCAAGCATGTTTTTCTCCTAACCAACTTGCTTCCTCCCTTTTCCCATCTACAGTTCCTTTGTTAAACATCCTGTTGTAAGTCCTATGCAGCCCCCAAATGCTCTTCCACTGAGTCCCATAGTGAATCTCATACTCCCATAGATGTCTTCCTGGCCCCTGGGGCTGAGGCTCCTTTGCAGTAGCCCTGGGAGGGCCCAGGGGCTTCTCTGTATGTTATCAGGTTATTGAAGTTTCCTCTGTGCTCCTTTGTGTTCATGGAAATGAGCCCTTTATTGCACAGCCTAACACCTAACACACTTCAAAGGTTTCATTAATGGTCGTGATTTGTTGGGAGGAATCGTTCCAGGCACTGAATTGTGCTGTAACTTCATAATGATTAGCCTGTTCCTGATGACAACAGTCTCTGAATTCATCCTAACTGTATTTTTTTCTGTTATAAACCAATTTTAGATTGAGAAGCTTGGTTTTCTTGACTGAGTTAGCTCAAAGCAGAAAGATTTGCCTGTGGTACTGAAAAATCTATTACATAACGTAGTCTCGGGCTTGATTTGCCATCATAAGTGGTTGTCTGTGGATAATGAAAAAACCTTGCTAAAAAATAACATACATTTATGGGTAAACGTTGGGTTTGTCTGTTAATCTTTTTAAATGTTGGGTAATTAATTTTCCCTTTCTGTTGTTTGGGTTTTGTGATTGAAGTGCTGCACCTTACACTTACTTACCTAATTAGCAACCATAACAGAAAAGTTCAGTAGTAATTAGGCAAGTAGAGAAGCGGTTGTTCAGTAAAGGTTGCAAATTGCCAGAGTAGATACTTTGCTTTATCTTATGCCCTGCCAGGAGAAGGAGCTGCAGGAAAAGTTTCCCATCCTCTGAGAATGGGTCAGCCATCTGGTAGAGTCACAGTCCCTTTACTGGTTAAACCAGAGGTTTTGTTATCCCTCTTCTTTACTTGCAACGTTTCGTACCACCCCTCTGCATGTAGCATCTTTCAGTTAACCAGCATATTATGAGTAATTTGGATTATTTTTATCTTTTTTTTTTTTTTTTTAGGTAATGACTTTTCTTCCAGCAAGATACATTTTGCCTTATAATGTAGTAGCATTAGCACACTTGGAGCCTGATGACTTCTTAAGAAATGTCTTTCTCGTCCTTTGTCAGGGTCATTGCTATCCTGTTCTTTCAAACCCGTGGCATCAAAAGTTGGAAGGGTTTTTTTTGCATATGCTGCAGAGTTTCTGATGGCATTGATCTATGACATTTTCTCCTTATTTAGATTTTGGGAACAACCAGTGCTCAACAGAGATTAGATCTGAGTTTGTAGATGGAGAATGTTCCTTCCATTTATGTCCTTGGGTGACACTAGGCTGGCACCAGGATTTTCCGAAGAGATGTGAATCATGCTTCTTCCATTGTTGTTTGGAAAGACATTGACCTGCTTGTTTCTCCCTCTGTAGCTTCATGGCTATTGTTTATGCTTCAAGTTTGCAATGAGTTTGTATGATACTCTGAAATAACTGGCTTTGCTCAAATCAGAGAAGTGCCAGCAGTTACGCAAGCCAAACTGATATCATGGCATTTGTTGTTGATTTCAGTGTCTATCCAAGAAAAGCAGCTCTACTGAATCATACCAATAAATCTCTCTGCCTTAATTTTTTTTTTTTTCACTTTAGAGGGTGCTGCTGTGGACTAAATGCAAAAAATATCCCAGGTGCTGTGTGAAGGATGAAAATTTCTCTACTCTTTTCTATTTTCTACCTTTCAAAACATTCAGCAGTAGGCATATGAAGCATGATTAAAGCTTTTTCCTTCTTGGGAAATAACTAATGTTTAAAATTAGAATCCAAAATGACTGGAGTGGGCAATATCTCAGGAAAGATTTCTACAGGGTCTGTAACTTCCCACAATTAACTGCTTTAATTTAATATAGTAATTATTAGCTATATTTTGCAGTCTTTTTAAAAGCCTGAGGAAGACAACTCCTTGTGTTTTATTTATTAAGAATTTTGATTGTCTAGGATTGGGTTTGAAAAGTCTATGAAAATGCTTTCTTAACAGACTAAGTAAGACTTCAGTTGGTCTTCTTAATAAGCCCAGTACACCTGAAAATCCCTCTTTTCATTTAAGCTGTTTCCCACACTACTTAGTTTCTGATAATCCAAGGCAAATGATACGGAATATATAAGAAATAAATCACGAAAAGAGCTGCAAGAGCACTTGAATTTGATACAGAAAAGGTATTTGATGGTGTAGAATGGGTTGCCACACCGCTTGCCACAGACACCTTTAACACTTCTAGGTTTGAAAGATGATTATCTACAATCTGTAGCAATCCTGCAGCAGAAACATAGACTTCCCCTAGGTGATAAGGTGAAACACTTGTTATTTTTGTTACCATGATCATGGACTTTACAACTTCTAGCTACTGAAAAAAAGTAGCTTCTGCAATTACTTCCACTAGAAAAATAAACCAGAAGAGTAAAATCTTTTGATGAAGAGATATTTATCTTTTTTTATTTATGAGAAAACAATGAGCGGTGCAGCATGTCTTCCTGCTGGAGAATGCAAAGTCAGTAAGTGAGCTCTCCTTCCCCATTCTGCTACACTGACACTCATTCTGTAATTCTGATGGGGCAGATGTCTCCGGCAGTGGCCAGATCTGACTCTGATACCATGAAGACGAAGCTGCTAGTGGAGATGGTGGTTGCCCTGTTTTTCCCTTTCATTGGCACTTTGCTTTCCCGCATTATATTCTGTGTCAAAATCCCTTCTTTGTCTACTGAGGAGAGAGACAATGATGCTCAGTATAGAATTAGCAAGGGACTTATTTTCTCATATTATGTGCAAGGTGGTGCCCCAGTCCAATGCATGAAGGACCCTGATAAGGGGTGAGGGTTCTTGACCAGTCAGGGACAAGTGACCAGATGCCAAGGTCATGGCTATATGCTTAAACTCCTTAGGCAAATTTCCTATTACTTTAATGTCAGTATAGGGTGTTACCAGCTGGTGAGAGCCTGCTTAGGTTGGGTCTCCAGTTAGAGCCTTGCCTTTCATATGTGACTCTGAAGACTAATGCAGTTATTGCTCTTTAGCCCCTAAATGGCCATATCTAGTGTTTGTTGCACTGAATTAATTACTAACATCTGTCTATACTGTGGAGTAACTGCACTGCTGCCCTTGCTTTCCACTGTGAATCATGCTCAAAGCATGTGCCTTTGGAGACAGTCAGTAGAGGGCCTCCTGTCATGCAGAGACATGTCTTGGAAGAGTCAAGAATCTGATGTCTTAATTTCCCCTATATTTATTTTTTTTTTAATTTAAACAAAGGTCATTAAGGGAAGCTACCAACCGAGAAAGAAAAGGAAGCAAACAAAAAACAAACAAACAAACAAAATCATTTATTTCCACAAGGTCACGAGCTGCTCTATGAGCAGGCAGACATTAGCCATGCCTGCTGGCAACTTGACCCTAACCTTTCCTCAGGGTCATCATTGTCATTTGTAGTAGCTCATGTGGGAAATCTCTGCCTTAGTCCAGGCTTTCAGGAGACTTTAGTGGTGAAAATATGCTAGTAAAATTGGGGGCAGAACTGAATTTCCTCAGTGGGTAGTATTCTACATGTAGAGACATCAAAATGAGTCAGTAGAGTGCTAAAATTAGCCAATGATTGTATGTGAAGATCTTGAAAAGTAGGTCACGATGCTAACATGCAAAAATGATGAATGCTGCTGATAAGGATCATGCAGAAAGCTTTGAAGATACTAAAGCATGAGGGACAAGTGTGCAACAGATCATAGCGTCTTATCCAGTAATTCTTGTGTGCAGACAAGATCAACCACATGTGAGCTTAACCTTAAGCATGTGCTTAAAAGAAGATCGGCTTCTTGTTCTGTTTTTTCCTTTCTCCTCCTTTCCTTGAGCAGATACAGGGGGAGGTAGAAGTGCAACCTCTTGGTAGTCCTCAATTAATTAGCGCAGTTGGAGGAATGAAGGACAATAAAAAGTGAAAATTTTGTTGAAGTGAACTGTTCAGGTCACAAACTCTCAACTCCCTTGTGTTTAATTTTGGTGGTGTTTTGTCTAGATTTGGATCTTGTGGAATTGAGACTGCAATTTTGGAAGAAAATACATTAACAGAGATAATGCAAAACCAGAAAAATATTTCAAACAGATCTCCTTTGATTAAACTGCTTTCTTTCCAAAAGATGCTCAAATGAATGGCAAGTAAGTTTGGGATTGTGATGTACATATAGTTATTTCCTGTGTCTGCTGCTGGTCTTCATCATTGCCTACGACAACAGGAGCTCAAATAGAATAAAAAGCAGTTTTTGGTGGGTTTACTCGCAGCTCATTTAACATGAATTTATGGTTGTTTGGGTTATGCATCTGTTTTACATAAACAGATGAGAAATGGCAGCCCATTGTAGGAAAGCTTAAAAAACCCCCTTAAATGTAGTTTTCTTTGGTAAAAGACAATCTAAGAAAAAGACAGTGAAAATGAAGAAAGAATTTTTAGTCTAAATGAAAAATCAAAGCAGGGGTGAGGATAGTTGGATAACACGCAGTAAAAAGGACATTTTGCACAGATCATGACAATATGAATAAACCCCTCAGAAAAGAACAACAGAAAGTAAATACACGTACTCAGATTTTTGGTACTATTTTCCTAGAGGAGACATGTTCCAATGAATAATTGAAGACTGGGTCTATGGGATTTGTCCCCAGAAAGGAGACAATACTTCAGCAACATTCAAGAGATGTTTATTTAATAATCAAAATAATTCAAGTTAAGACTAAGGAAAAATGTTCACAGGTAATAAAATGTGCAAACTATGAATAACTTAGGAACCAAGGGCTCAGTCCTGTATTTGTTTAGCTTTGTAACATATATAATGCCTTTGAAGTCAACACCTCAAATAAAACCACCGAGGAGTACCTAAAATGGGAAGAAAAGCATCATAAGTTCATAAAAAGAGAGTAAATGAACAGGAGAAGGCAGCATGCATTCTTGGCAAGTTGAGGAGGGAGAAAATTAGATTATAATTAATGAGCTAATGGATAAAGCAGAAAAATAGCTTGTAGGGAAAAAAAAAAAGCCTAAGAAGCTTAACACAGCAACAGGACATAACTGAACAATCTGGATCCTTGATGGACATAGAACAAATATTTAACATAAATTCACACAGTTCAAGACAAATTAGCACTAGGTAAATCTGCTTTCAGAACCATCTGAGGATATATTTAATAGAAAGGAAAAATCACTATGCAAATCCTGTTTAGATACCATTAATAGATGATTATATGTGCATATTAAAATGAAAATTTATGTGTATTTGCCAGCATATTTTCTTTTGGGGAGTCTAGAAAGTACTTTTGAGTGTTTTTGTTTATTTCTATGATTCTTTTAAGCCAATCGTTAATACGATTGATGAGATTCACATGAGATGTGACTATTCTGTGCTACAGCATATTGTATGATCATAGAGCTAAGTTGTATGAATAAGGATTTGCATTTGCAAATACTTGTGTATCTTAATTTTAATCAGAGATCTCTGAGTTACTTAAGCTAAGTGTTTGCTCTTTCTTCAGTTTCTCTGTATTCCAAGGTGTATCCATGAATTATTTAAAATCTTTTAATCACTTTTTGAATAGAAACCGTGACAATGAAATCAAGCTTAGGGGATTGAGTTTAGGTTTGTGCTCTTAGATTTGTAGTGTGACAAACTGAGATGGCTAATTGTGGCTGCAGAATACACAATTTTGTTTATTTATGTTTAGAGATGGCTGATTCCATCTCTATTTGGGGAGAAATCAATAGCAAGCTTGGTATAAGGATTATACTGAAGGTCCATGTACTGTCAGGGTAACTGTAAAGGTTTAAATTAGTACGTTGTCTCTTTTCTAGTAGTTAGCTTACGGTTTTGCCACCTTGGAATCCTTCACTGTTATTTTGAGAAAAGGGTAAATTAAATAAAAGCAGAAGAGGAAATTAGTTCTGTCTGATCACTCAAAACGCAAGAAGTTTACAGCTTGTAAAGAACGATATATTTTGTCTGGGTTGGTTGTGGTTGTTTTTTTTTTGGGGTGGTGGTGGTGGTGTTGTTTTTTGTTTGTTTGTTTGGGGTTTTTAGTCAAATTTTATGGATTCCAACCTAGAGAAATCAAAGGGACTGCAAATTTCACAGAGTCTTAAACTGTAATGTTAAATCAGTGCAAGGAGAAGTCTGTCAACCACAAAACTAATGCTTGTCAGGGATCTTTAATGTATTTTATTTTAGAAGTGACAGGAATGTCACATCGTAAAAAAAAAAATAATAATCTGTAAGGCAAGAAGTCATTTCCTGTGTGAGGTGATAACCAAATTCTAGTTCAAGTCCATGGAGAAAACAGCTAGTAAACAGTGTGAAAATAAAACTCCTTGTTATTTTCAAACAGATTAAATCCATGGCATTTAATTCATGGTATGAAAGATATCCTTGTAAAATGAATAGCAACAACAACAAAAGAAATCCATAGTAAGAAATGAATCACTGAGGGCTTTTCCTCAGGCTCTGTGATAAAGAATAACGGCCTAAAATTTCCACTGTTTTAGAAAATGCTAAGGATCCAAAAGTGAGTATGGAGGACTTAGTGATGTTTAGGATGACAACAGATATATTTTATGAGGTTTAAAATGTTCAGTAAAAAGCATTATGTAAAGCTTTATTCATTATGTTAAGAAGTGAATCCAACTGAATTAATGTGCTTCAAGCTTCCTACAATGCTTTAAGCACTATTAGTGAGGTAATACTGAAGTTATTACAGAAGTGGAAACATGCTTTAACAATAAAAAGATTATATTTTAGTACTGGAAATATTTTTAAGTGTAATCCACTACATTAACTGAAATAATTTAGTAATTCAGTGTAGAACAAAGTTTGGGATATTCTTTCCAGTGCTCGAGGCTAGGCTAGTTCAGATTTACTTGAAACAAAAAACAGTTATTAGCATATATGAAAACTGAATTTAAAAACTCACAATCAAATTAACTTCCAGAATTTTCTACGTGGAAATCAAAGTCAGACAAGAAGCTGTAATGGTGTTTGCTGGATGTTATAAGCAGACTTGAGAATAAAATGTGGTGTTAGAAAATCTGCATTCGTTTTCATAACAATATATTTTTAATAAATATGACCAGCCTGTTAAGACCTATAGAAAATGTTAATGCTGGTATGGCCTGGGGGTGACGAGGGCAAGTGGCTCTCTGTAATGGTGACTAGGCTTAGTTTAGTGCTTTTGAAGGCAACTATACTGAGGTATCTCCATTAGCAATGGCTAGGCAAGCAAGGAGCTGGGCAGGGCAGGGGACTTTCCACAGCATAGAGATTGTCCTAGACAAGGACCAAGGAATAAATGCAGCTCCAAACCCAGGGATGAAAGCCCATACTGAGGCTTTTCACACCTACTCACAATTTCACCGTTGCCACCCAGTCTGATCCAAGACTACGGCTGCCTTTTATCAGGGTTCACCTAGAGAAGAGGTAGCAGGGTCTGTTGGCAGTTCAAGAACCAGTCTAGCTTAAATGGGAATGTCTGGGTATGGGATCATCCACAGAAACAAGCAAATTGAGGATGTACATGTGCAGATAGCACCTAGAGTAGCAGGTCAATCAGATCCCAACTCACTTACATGCAGTTTTTCAGGACATCCCTAAGAAGAAAACAGAGGCCAGCCTGCAGTCATTATAAGACAAATTTGGAAGATAACAGGGTTGGAGCTAAGACACCTCTAAAGTGAGAAAAAGGAGCAGTGTGTAAATCCTAATGACTCACAGAGGTGAGACAGAATGAAGAGAGGGAGAATCACAATGTCTGTTCTTGAAGGGTACATATATCCAACCCCAACCTTAGAAGAGCCCTGAAGAGGCAGTGAGGATTTGATAGCTGTACACCTTGTCCTCCTTCACAGCAAGTAATCACGCCCAGATGTCTTGAATGCAAGCAAGCATGAATGCTCAAATGAACTTTGGTATGTTCTTCTTGGTCCTTCCAGGTATGACAGTATCAGTAGGTGAAATCTGTTCTGCTTCAAAATAGTCACTTTCCTCTCATATGCAGTCTTGAATTGAGATTTACTATGTTAATGCTATTGTGTCGGAAGAGTAAAAGTGAGAAAACTCATGGGTTGAGATAAATCATATAATCGTCATAGAATGATTAGAGTTGGGAGTGTCCTTAAAGATCAAGTAGATCCCACCCACCTCCCATGGGGGGTGTCTACCTCTGCCTTCCACTAGACCAGGTTACTCAAAGCCCCATCCAACCTGGCCTTAAACACTTCCAGGGATGGAAAGAATTTCTTCCTGATATCTTACCTAAGCCTACCCTCTTTCAGTTTAAAGCCGTTACCCCTTGTTCTATTGCTACATGCCCTTGTCAAAAGTCCCTCTTCAGCTTTCTTAGAGGCACTTGTTAGGTACTGGAAGGCTGCTATATGAACTCCCCGGAGCCTTCTTTTCTCCAGGCTGGACAACCCCAACGCTCTCAACATGTCTTTGTAGGAGAGGTGCTCCAGCCCTCTGATCATCTTTGTGGCCCTCTACTGGACTTGCTCCAACAGGTCCCTGTTCTTATGCTCTGGGCTCCAGAGCTGAATGCAATATTTCATGTGGGGTCTCACTAGAGTGGAGCAGTGGGGCCAAATTACCTTGCTTGACCTGCTGGCCATGCTTCTTTGGATGCAGTCCAGGATACAGTTGGCCTTTTGGGCTGCAAGTGGACATTTCTGGCTCATGTTGACCTTCTCATCAACCAACGCCCCTAAGTTCTTCTCCTCAGAGCTGTTCTCAAACCATTCTCCACCCAACCTGTATTTGTGCTTGGGATTGCTGTGACCCACGTACAAGACAGTTTATTAGTAAAGCAAAAGCCGCTCATGCAAGCAAAGCAAAGTAAAACAAGGAATTCATTCACTACTTCCTGTTATCAGGCATGTGTTCAGCCATCTCCAGGAAAGCAGGGAAACTAATTACTTGGGAAGACAAACCATCATCACTCTGAACATTCCCCCCACCTCCTTCTTCCCCCAGGTTTTATTGCTGATCATGATGTCATATGGTATAAAATATCTGTTTAGTCTGTTGTGGTCAGGTCTCCCAGCTGTGTCTCCTCTCAAGTTCTTGCACATCCTCAGCTTGCTCACCGATGGAGTGATATGAGGAGAAGAAAAGTTTGTTATCAATGCTGTTTTCAGCACAAATCCAAAATGTAGCCCCTTACAAGCAATTTCAAAGAAAATTAGCTCCACTGCAGTCAAAACTAGCACAGTTTGAAAGCATAGCCACATCAGATTTAGGAAGATCTGCAATTAGTGTTTACTCTGACATGGTAAGCAAAGAAAGTAGAGATGACAGTAGAGACTTCAGCTTGTGTTAGTCATCTGAGATATGTTACCTGCCTTCAACAGTCTTGCAAGTGACAGGTTAATCTTCAAAATGTTTTGGACAGTGGTAAAAGAATTAATATCAGCAGCTTCTTCCAGTGTAGTAGTATTTTTATTCCAAAGAAAATATATTGAAACCATCAATCCAGCTGAACTGGATAATAATGCATCAAAGAAAGAAAACAAGCTGATAGATATAAGCAAACTGGAAGTTAACAAACCCTACCTGATTCTTGCTCCCAATTCAGAAACTATATGCTTTCTCCCATTCATGTAGTCCTAGAAAGCAAGCATTTTATCCATGGGTTTACAAAGGAGTTTCTTTAACTGAGGTCTTCATAGAATCTTGTGTGAAACATCCAAATTTTAATCAAACTTGCTTAGGAAACAACATTTCTGAAGCAACTCAGAGCTTTGAGCCTTATCTAAGCCCTGCAAATTTCAGGAACTGATCTTCCTTAAGTGGGGGAATTTGAATAAGTACTGAGAGTTGCTCAGATGCCATAAGACAGTCCGACACACCAAAGAAAGACCATTTATTCCATTAGTGAGTGGAATGCACTATTTTTCTACAACGCAAGAAAAATTGGGACACAACCCTTTGTAATGTAAACTTGCATCCTTTGTGGTGGTGGGATTCAGATTCTACAGGAAGTAGATTTAATAACCTAAGGAACTGCCAGAGAGATTATATAAATATTCTTCTTCAATTAACAAAACCAGAAGTATGGTGCAAAAAAACCACAAAGAAAGCAATTTATTCAACAATGCTAAACTGGGAAACGTACTCGGGTAGAAATTTAATTTTATCACACTCTGAGAGTGAAATTGCTATGAATCTCCAATTCAACTTTGGTACAGAATTTCTTTAGCTTCTTGGTATGCTTTAAGCCAGGTACCATGGCAAAATTTTATTACAAAGTAAGGTAATTATCTTTAAATTCTACCATGCAGTGTCATGATGTTATGGTAGGAGCATGATGCAGCATTGTATTTTATTGCTGTTTGTCATCACGTTAAATTGGCTTAGTTGGAATTGCAACAAGAACATTAGCATTCACAGCCATCACTGCCTTGAACACTGTCCAGCCTGTTCACTTCCCTCTCCCTCTCTCTCTCTCCCCACTCGTTCAGTAATTCTGCTTTATGCCTCTTTGAATGTAAAATAGATTCTATCAGATTTCCTCCCCTCCTCTTGCTGCCTTAGCTGGGAGCTGTTTAGAGAGGAAAACTGCCTTTAAGTTTTCCATCTTGTTTCAGTCCTGTGATTATGGGTGACCAAAATGTTTTTTGCAGCTTTGAGATTTGTTCATTTTGTATATTGTTGAGCTGTGAAAGCTCAACAGGTTGTACAGGTTTGAGCACTTCAATTTTCATTTATATTTGCACGTGTCAGGGAATCTGGGAACTTCAAGTGCACAATTAGACAAGTAGAATTTAGGACAAGTCAAACAGATGCTTCGTTAACTATGATCATATTCAGAGAACATTTGGGCAGCATCTACCCTTCTGCTCTCTTGTTCCCTGCAAGTGATTGCAAAGGCCCAACCTATATACTGTTTCAGAGACAAAAGAAAGAGGTGAGGAAATAAATTCTGTGTTAACATAGCCAGGTATTTATCTCTGGAAGGGATGGACTCCCAAAGTCCCTTGTTAACTGCTACAGTTCCAAGAAATCAAACAGTAAATAACATGACAATATAGAGAGATCACCCCTGGTGTAGCCTGTACCTACCCAATTACCTTAGCTCAGAAATGAGGAGTTGGAAACAATCACAGACTGACATCTTTTAGTCAAAAGGAATGTTCTTTTAGTATAGATAAATTCTTAGCCAAACCTCTTAAACTTAAATATTAATAATTGTATCCCCACAAATAGGTTAGAAAAATGTGGGGCTTTGCCACATTTAGAATTGCACTAACTGAAATAAAATGTTTTCGTTTGGAAATTTTGAGATAAAATATTCCTTCATTTCAGAAACTTTCATATAATATTATATATATATTTATAAAATCTTTTATATAATATTATATATATATATAATCTTTTGTCCTATTTTCACTATGAATTTTATCCTTCTTTTCCAAGTCTAATGGAATAGAATCATCACAACAGCCCACACTGAAGTTGGCAGAGGTCTGAAACAGACTTAGTGGGAGCTGTATGGACCCTGAGGTGCATAGAGAGTTGTGGAGGGGACACTGAGGTGTCATCCACCCACATTTCCTGCTGAGTTTTGAACTCAAAGATGTAGACTTTTCAGCTTCTCTGAGCACCTTTTCCAATAACTGACCACGTTTGATGAATGTGGGAAAGTAATGGAAGATTGGCAAGGAGGATTGTGAAATATGTTGAAGGGACTCACGTGTGGGGTGCTGGAAAACACATATNATAGAGCGATCGCTCCTGGTGTAGCCTGTACCTACCCAATTACCTTAGCTCAGAAATGAGGAGTTGGAAACAATCACAGACTGACATCTTTTAGTCAAAAGGAATGTTCTTTTAGTATAGATAAATTCTTAGCCAAACCTCTTAAACTTAAATATTAATAATTGTATCCCCACAAATAGGTTAGAAAAATGTGGGGCTTTGCCACATTTAGAATTGCACTAACTGAAATAAAATGTTTTCGTTTGGAAATTTTGAGATAAAATATTCCTTCATTTCAGAAACTTTCATATAATATTATATATATATTNTTCATTTAATATGCCTGAGATTATTACCCTGCTGCTGAAGAGATCAAAGCACAGTGGAGAATTCTGCCTGCTGGAGTCCTTGAAATACAGTCCAAAATGGCAAGTGTGAGTGCTCTCACTGTCTTACTCCCTTACTAACAAGGACTTTCTTGCTAATAAGGACTCTCTCTTGCCCTGCAGTGCCAGTGTCCCCTGCTTGCGTGCCTCTGCCTGGGTGTTGCTTCAGAGATTCCCTTATCCATGAGGTATTGAGATTAACTTTGTGCTTTACCTTTAATCCATGGTTTTGTGGTTGTTCCTGTGTCCTGTCTGCATTGGCTCACACAACAGGGAAAAGTTTCTGTTAAATCTCCAAGTCGATTTTCCCTTGTTACAACTTGTGCCTGTTGTCTGTTGCACAATGTTGCCTTTTATTGTGTACGTACAAGTAGGTTTCCCTGTCTACTCTGCAATTTACCATTAGGTTGTGGAAGGCAGCCATAAGATCTCCCCTGAGCATTTTCCACCTCTTATGGCTGAACAAGCCCAGCTCCTCATCCTCCGCTTGCACTTGTGTGAGTCAGCATTCCAGTCCTCCTCTGCTGGACTTGTTCCAGTTCGGCAATGCCTNCAGTGTCCCCTGCTTGCGTGCCTCTGCCTGGGTGTTGCTTCAGAGATTCCCTTATCCATGAGGTATTGAGATTAACTTTGTGCTTTACCTTTAATCCATGGTTTTGTGGTTGTTCCTGTGTCCTGTCTGCATTGGCTCACACAACAGGGAAAAGTTTCTGTTAAATCTCCAAGTCGATTTTCCCTTGTTACAACTTGTGTCTGTTGTCTGTTGCACAATGTTGCCTTTTATTGTGTACGTACAAGTAGGTTTCCCTGTCTACTCTGCAATTTACCATTAGGTTGTGGAAGGCAGCCATAAGATCTCCCCTGAGCATTTTCCACCTCTTATGGCTGAACAAGCCCAGCTCCTCATCCTCCGCTTGCACTTGTGTGAGTCAGCATTCCAGTCCTCCTCTGCTGGACTTGTTCCAGTTCGGCAATGCCTGTCTTCTACTGGAGATCCCAAAACTGGATATGGTACTCCACTGATGGTCTCATGACTGCCAAATGGGCAAGAAGAGAATCAGTTTTCAGCTGATGGCTACACTCTTGCTAATACAGCTCAGTACCTGGTTAGTTGTCTTCACTTCAAGGACTTACAGTTAAGCCACCACTGCTGTATGTATCAGAGCTGAGTTCAAACACAACCAACCAAACCCCAGAGGGAAAAGGTTGCGGAGGGAGGAGGATCACAGAGAAAGACAGTTACTGAGTGGTCGGGGTGATTAAAGACTGTTGGTGCCTTCAGGGTCCTGACACTTGATGGAGCAGAAAGAAACAGATTAAGGCCCTACTTAAATTTTAATCTTGCTTTGGGTAAGCCTAATGGATATTCACCAAGTACAGACTTAGGTAGCAAAAGTTAGGTCACCTACCATAAGGTAAGGTATCATTTCTAGGTATCCCAAATCGATGGACTGAATCACTTTCAGAAATGCTTATGTCTCTCTGCAGGCATCGGGGTAGTAACTAGAATCATAGAGTCATGGAATGGTTAGAGTTGGAAGGGACCTTAAAGATCAAGTTCCAACCCCCTGCCATGGGCAGGGACACCTCCCACTAGAGCAGGTTGCTCAAAGCCCCATCCAGCCTGGCCTTGAACACTTCCAGGGACGGGGCATCAACAACTTCCCTGGGCAACCTGTTCCAGTGCCTCATCACCCTCACAGGAAAGAACTTCTTCCTAATATCTAATCTAAATCTCCCCTCTTCTAATTTAAACCCATTCCCCCTTGTCCTGTCTTGACAAAGAGTCCCTCTCCAGCTTTCCTGTAGCTCTCTTCAGACACTGGAAGGCTGCTTTAAGGTCTCCCTGGAGCCTTCTCTTCTCCAGGCTGTACAACCCCAGCTCCCTAAACCTGTCTCTGTAGCAGAGGTGCTCTATCCCTCTAATCATCTTCATGGCCCTCTGCTGCACCTGTTTCAACAGTTCTACGTCTTTTCTCTGTTGAGGACTCCAACTGGACACAGTACTCTAGTTGGGGTCTCACAAGTGCAGAGTAGAGGGGGAGAATCACCTCCTGCGACCTGCTGGTCATGCTTCTTTTGATGCAGCCCAGGATATGGTTGGCTTTCTGGACTGTCAGCACGCACTGCCAGCTCATGTTGAGCTTCTCATCCACGAGCACTCACAATTCTTTCTCCTCAAGGTGAGATACTAAGAGACACTAAGTTGAGATTTGTTATCTGGCTTTTAGGCAGCAAAATTCAGGCGAAATGACAATTCAGATGGGATTGTATCATCAGACGGTAGTCTTGCACCCTTAGAGTAGAAAACAAATGCTTACACTGAGTTTCACTTCTATGTAAAATTTCTTCCTCAACCTCAAACTTCAAGGTTTTATCTTCACATTGCCTGGGTGCAAATTGTGGTTGCTACTTGCTCGTGTCAGGGCATGGTAGAGTTTTTCTTGTTCACTGATGTGGTTGGCTGAGCTCTGGGTAGTCTTGCAAGAATCTCAGAAGTTATTCTTCAGGGAGTTTCCAGCTAAATCTACTGAAAAAAAAATGGGTTTCTAGCTTACTAAAGAGAGCTCAGTCTTGAATGAGATTTTGCAGCCATTTAGTACTGATAACAGAGTGTGTTTATGGTGCTAGAGGCTCCAAACAGACGTTATTCAACATGCACCAAAACTGTTTGGGTGTACAGTTTGAAGTCAACTGATGAAAGCAAAGCTCAGTAAAGAGTAAAACTTTCTAAGCAGAGCTAGATGGCAGGGATGAGGAGGGTGGGGCGAAGGGGGGTTGTAGAAGTAATTTCATCTTTTGAGGACTTCCAATATTTTAAAATTGTTTTTGTCCTAAATAATGGTTCACCACAGGAGCTAGTTTAGCCAAAGGGCTCAGCTTGTGTCAGGGAACACACTTCAGCTATCAGAACAGCAGCTCTCACAAGGAACTGTCGAAACTCAGGTTTCCACAGACTGATGTTAAGAATAAGACGAATAAGATGAAAACATTGAGTATCTTTTGTCAAACTAAATTATTAAGGTGATGAATCCCTGCCGGCACCCCAAGACAGTACATATTTGGGAAGCTCTCAAATTGACTTTTTCATGTGGCAATTCCTTTGTCATATGAAATTCCTTATCTACTATAGATATAAAAGAGGAAGCTTAATGGCCCATGAATAGAGATCGTATACCAAGGCAATTGTAAGTATCTAATGCAGCTGAATATGCTAAACTATCAGTCTTTGTGCTCAGCAATAGCAGCAGCTGAGCCTCTTTTTCTGTACCACAAAACACAGCTGGAGGAACCTGGCAAGACCATGAGATGCAAAGGGAGAGTGTGGCAACGACTAGGTTTCACGCCTGACCGGGAACAAGCTGGAGAGAGCAGAGCTGGGCAGGAAACTGAGGCTCCATTTTTTCCCCAGGAAATACCATGATTCAAACAAGTGTTTCCATTTTGAAGTGAAAGGTCAGATGCAGACTTTTGTTTCTTTGTTTGTTGAAAAGATATATTTTTGCAGTCAACCAGAACATCGTACTTTGATGTTCTGTCCAGAATTTCTAAAATTCTGAAAAAAAAAAAAAAAAAGTTGCTGTAAATATATATTTGTTCAATCGGGTTTGCGCTGCAAAGATTGCTCAAAGAAAAGAAGAAATAAGGGCTAGCTTTTCAGAGGTGCCAGGCAAGTCCAGGTACCATTGAGTTTAGCTGAAGTTGTGGGTATTGAAGACTTTTGAAGAATCAAGGCTATGATAGTCATACATTATGCACTTGGAACTGGAAACTCAAAAGCTACCTTTAGCTTGGAGGGATGCATCACTCGGACTACAGAGAAAGAAAAAGGCCCTCTTTCTACAGATACGTCTTCAAACTTTTGCTTGTAAAGATATTTTCTATTACTTTACTCTTCAAAATATCAGGTTTGCTTAGCAGTTTTCTGCACTGTAGCTCAGCTGTTGACTTTATTACTTCAAAATTCCTTCTCTGTTTTCATGAAGTGCTGAGAACATCATCTAATTAGCAGAACAGGAATTGCTCTTGAAGTGCAATTACATGAGATTCTGACCGTGACCACCTGCAGTCAACCTTGAGAAGGAGAGAGAGACTGTGCTGTATTCCATTAATGCTTTTTATGAAAGCTTGGAAGGAGGGGAATGGTAATGACAGATGGTTAACATCTTTGGAGAGAGAGTTAATGGGGATAAGTGTTTTCCTTAAACTTTGTGAGGAAGGAGGGACTCTGTTACAAACTCGCTCCAAGGCTGTCAGGTGCTGGCAGTCTTCAGCAGTGACTTACTGCAGGGGGAAAACCTCCCTGAATTCTAGGTGCAGAAAGATATTTCTATTGTGCAAACCGACTGTGTGGCCAGTACTAGCCCTGACTCCTCTGGATTCCAGAAGAGCACAGCTTTTTCCTTCTGGAGGCCCTGGGAAAGGCGTTGCAGTAGCCAGCATGGAGAGTTTTAAGACTCACTACACCCAAGCCTCTTTGCTTTCTAGCTCTACTGAAATCATATTTAACAGCAGTAAAGATGAAAGTAAATGTAAATGAGATTTTTTTTTTTTGCATAGCACAAATGTCGGCAACACAATTACAATGAATTTAGAGACAGAACTAAGAAGAAAGCTGTTCTTTTATCCACCCATACTTAAATGAACTCAAAGAGGCTTTTCTCATGCAGTGGAAAACATTTAACAAAATTTGTTACTTGGGATCCTTTCTGGGTATAATGTTTATACCTAATTTATTCTCTGTGGTTCCATTTAGAACGTAATTTAACCTAATGTTGATTTCAATCTTTTTCCCAAGGGTTTGTCTCCCATCTGCTACCTTACTGTCAGAAACGCTTATATTTTGTGGGCATGCCTAGGTGAAACTATCTTCCACCTAGATGATAAAGAGGCTTTGTGAGCGGCTCTCCTTAACTATAAAGAACCCCCCAAGTTACAGTAAGCAAAACACTCTTGTCGGCCCAGTACAGGCATACTCATAGCTCAAGGCTAAACGCTTTTTCACATGCTGAACCTTACATTTGTATCCATGTTAGAGTGTTCCTTTACCCCTAACTCTATAACCCTGTTTCAAATAAGCATGCCTGAAGTTCTATGTACATGTAGTGCATTTAGTGGTTTGTTGTTGTTTTTTTTTTCTTTTTTTTTCTTTTTCTTTTTTTTTCTTCTCTATTTTGATTGACATTGCTGCCAGTGGTAAGCACATTGTTGTGATAGTGTGTTAGTGCCCAGTCCTTGGCAATAGCTGTAATGTAACTTAATAAATACTCAGATTTTGAAGTGGTGTCTCCTGGAAGACATCAGAAAATTCTGGGTAGGGAGGGTGATTCAGTTGTTCTGAGTGTTTCTAGGGGGTGGGATTTTTAATTTTAGTTTTGTTTGGTGTTTTTTTTATTTATTTTAATTTTTGCCTTTTTCTGATTACACAATTTACACGGGAATAAACTCATTGCTAGTTTAGGGTTAATCTGTTTTTAATACTGCTAGTTTGCCTTAGAAGCTCAGTCATAATCTTTTATTTTCTCATTTAATTATCTCAATAGCAACTAATTGTGATTTATTAATAATAATACTAGTAGTAATAGAAAAAAAGCAATGGGGAAAGTATACTATGTATGAGACATGTTGATAAAATTGCTTCCAAGTAAAATGTCCATCAAGTCTTTTTGACAAAGTGACTGGTGGTCTTAAGGCAATGATTGTAAAGGGAGCTTTTCTAGACTGTTCCTACACAGCAGAATGCTTTTAGTTTTTTGTACTTTATGTGGTGCCTGATCCAAAACTCATCAAAACATTGATTTCAGTAGTTTGGGGATCAATTCCTTCTTTAAGTAATTTCTGAACCCTCTGTCAAGCAACCATTCAGATTTTACAATCTTTCATAAAAGAAGAATTCAATCATAAATAAACAAAATAATTAGATTTAAATCTGCTCTTGTGATGAGGAGTGGGAAATTGAAGATTAAGGATTGTGTTTAATTGGGGAATTTATTCAATAGTCCTATAAACTCACTGAGGAACAGATTTCTTGTCTCCATTGAATAAACAGGTTTCCATAATTCAAAGAATTTATTCCTAGAGTCCACAAATCCAAAGTCTCATACATTTGCTTGAGAGATGAGGAAGGCAGAGCTAATCCTGATTGGATTTTTACATGTAAATCCAAGAGATTATAGGAGCCCTTCCAGACTGGGTGCTTTACATCACTCTCCTGGTAAAGCCTGCAGAAGTGGGGCAGGAGGCCTAGAAAACACCTCTAAGTTCACCTTGAAATGTTTTTCTACTTATGACTTGCTTGTGGGTTGGAGGTGGGGAACGGAAGTCTTCTGGTGCCCATGGAGAGAAAGACATGAGATTCTTGAGAAAACGGATGTGCCAGAGAGGCTACAATATATCTGCCCCTGAATTTACAGGTCTTGTCTGCTCAAGAAAGCTGCTCTTCTTCTGCAGTCCCCTTCTCCCTTGATGTCCTCAGCAGTTGCTCTTCGCAGCAATACTGCAAGCATGTGAGACAGCTGGTAAAGCACCAGCACACGCTCACGTTTGAAAAATGTGCTCTGCCTCAGACTGTGGGGTTGCCACCATGGCTCCCTGGCAGAACTCTGCCAGCACTGTATTTCCCAACACTTGTACAATGGAAGAGATTGAAAAAAAATAATTAAAAAAAAAATCAAGAAGATTTGTAATATTTGTTGCAGCAATAAATACCCACACAGGTTACTCCTCTCAGTAAGATCTCACAGTAAGCATTTACTCTGCATAGAAAGCCCTCTCCCCATAGCCTGCCTCAAGAATTCCCAGCAATCCTTCATGCCTCAACAAGGTGAAAGCTCAACTGATGCACAACATGTGGCTTGTTTTCCAGGATGCTGCTTTAACACACGAGAGAGGGACCTGTCCAGAGATTAGGTTGCCAGTCCTGAATGTGAGAAATTGTTTTTAGTTTTCTGTTCTGCAGTTGACTATTTCCTCCAAGTCTTATAAGTAATTTAGTGTCTGATTCTTCAAGGTATAATGCCTATTTGTTTTCCATGGAAATAGGTTAAAGTTATATGCTAAATATTTTGATGTTCTCTGAGGGGCATCTGAGTTCATACCTCAAAAAAGGAGATGGGATGATTCATGTACTTGATAAATGTACTAATAATTGTGAGATTGTCATAACTAATAGATACAGAAGTTATAAATTTACTGCAAATAGAACTACATGGTTCCTGATGCTAATTTGACCTTTCCATCTTGTTTGAAAAGATGTTTTTGGCTGTAAAATGAAGTTCTTGTAATATTGAGGTCAGTGGCAAATTGTATTATTGACTTCTGTGGATCCACTTACCCTTTAAGGGATTTTTCTCTTATTTATATTTCTTTTCCCATAATAATTGAAATATTATCTACACCACTAGATTTGTAAGTTAGCCATACAAAAGAAACGGCATCAGTCAAGGCAATGATGAGTTTGTCTAGATGGAAAAATACTGCCTGGAGCAGACAGCATGCAAGTACCCAGCAGCTACATTTTTCTCTAGAGCTTGAGAGATTTAGATTCAATCATCCTCTCAGGACTAGAAGCAGTCTAGCCAGGATAAAGTGACTCTCTTAATACACTTCTTAGAAGGACTTTAGTTGCTTTAGCTCTTTGAGAGAGTTCATTCAGGGTCTCTGTGTGGTCTGATATGTATCCTGAGACACTGGACAGAATTCAGTGTTGAAAATAAGGACTGCAGGTGGCCAGAAGCTAATCACTTTCTGCTTAGGGCTTTGGGCTTTACTGACCGAAAAATGGAGGGCTTTTGCCTCTGAAACCTCTCAGAGATTTTTGGTTGCTTTATTCCTTTTATTTGACCTCTGCTGTTTGCCGTCTTCCTCTTCAGTGATTGTCCACTTCTACCCATCAGATGTTAATTTTCTGCCTCTTGTTCTTTTGGGAATAAACTAGTGTTGCTTCCTCTTTGTTCCTTTGTGCACAAATATCACAGGGAACTCCATCAGTAGGAGAATTTATAACCCTGCAAACCCCACTTTTTATTCTTTACTTGCTGCTGCAGAACCAGTGGAGGAAAAGCGGCCTAAGAAAATTTTTTGCCCCCTTTTTTTTTTTTTTTGACTACTGAATATAAATAAAATTAAGTTGGTTGATTCATATCTTTTCCACCCAAGATGCACTGACTTAAATTAAAGCACTTGTCAGAATAGAATTAAATGCTCTGATGGTGATGAATCAAGAGAATTCTCAACCTTGCCTTCCATGAATTTTAAGAAAGGAATATTTAACTTTCTTGTGTACTTTCTGTCTAGAAAAGAACTGAAATTGTTGCATGGTACCACCTGCATTGTGCTGAATCAATCACAGGAAATAGGCACTGGTGTCCAGCTGCCTCTTTTTGGACCTTTAGTACTTCATCTCACCTTACAGATGTGAGGAGTTTTTGGGCAAGTGACAGATTGATACCGACTGGTCAGAGTAGGATCTGGGCAACCAAAAGCCAGTGCAATGCACTGGTGGCAAATAGAAATTTTCAGCATCAAGCAAGTAGGATCTGTTAATAACAGATGAGCAGTTGTTGTAATAAAGGAATCCTGATTTAACCATTTTGTTGCTATTAACCATTGTTTTTAGACTCTGACTTAAAAGGGCTGGTGTTGGAAAGGGTTGCTTGCTTACACCTTTGTCTGCAATGGCTCTGAGGAGAGAGGGAATTAAAGGGAAGAAAAGAACAAGTGATAACCTCAACAAAAAAAGAAAAATGCACGTGTGCATTTTCCCAGCCTGCCTTAACATTGTACATATTCAATATTCAGAATTATTCTCTGAATAATTTATGCAAACACATTCTAGTGCTGCAACCATTTCACTGGGTATTTGCTATTTTGTGCGTGTGGTTGGTCACCTATTTCCATGTGATGGTTGCTAGTCTCTGCACGTGTGATTCTTATGGATGCCTCTTTTGGGTAAATATATTTGACTATTTACAAGGCTTTCCCTATGCACAAATAAATTTTGCTTTCAGTAGTGTGCATATAAAAGCCAAACAAGAAATAAAGTCTTGCAAATATTGTCAGGAGGAACATCAGTACCAATGAAATGCATCTGTACAGCATTTTTTTCTTTTTTTCTTACAGTGCTCTGGTTGAAATAATGGTATTTTTAGGAGAGCAGGAAGTCACCCCTCAAAGTTACTCCTTGAGGCAACTTTGGGGGATGCCTGAAGCCCTCCTGGCAGCTCTGAAGGTAGGGAACAGCCCAGGAGCACTGGTCTCTAGCCCTGTCTAACCTAGGAAGTGAAAAGACAGGCTGTGAGGCCCAAATTCTGGTTTGGTGCACCACAGCAGGGAGCCCACCTGCCTGCGGGGATGAATATAGTCAGGGATGGCGTTTTGTTACAATTTACAAAAACATGAAAAGTGCAATTAGTTTCCTGCTTCCTTCTTCTCCACGTATCATTCCATCATTGCTCTCAGATATATCTAAAAATATAGGGGGCGGGGAAGAAAAAAAAAAGAAAAAGCATCATAGGGGCATGGCTTCTCATTTTTCTACTCTGTCATATGCAGCTTGGAGATTTCTCTGATGCAATTCTTTGTCATCCATCGTTGGACAATACAGCTCCCTGTTACAGCCATGTCGCACTGCCTGGCCCCCAAGAAGCAGCACGTGGGGCTGCAGATGAAAGGGACATTAATAAGCCCGGTGAATTTTCAGTTCTCTTGGAAGGCGAATTTAGCTGTGCTCTCTCCCGCTGTGCAAAATGATAATGAGGCAATCGATCGTAACCAGGTGCAGCCAGGCACTGCTCAGCGTACAGCAAGCCCTCGCACTCCGTTGCCACGCTCAGTGCCTGAATCTTAATATCCTTCCAGGAAGAGTGATAGAATAATAATTCCCACCTCATGTTAAGGTAGAAACCTGTGAAATTCAGAACCTTCTGGAATTAATGCTGTTCTTTTGGCGGGTTCATTGTGTTTGCAAAGCTTTGTTTCAGCAATTCCTCGAGCAAGGAAATGCGTCTTTAGGAATTATTTGTGTAATGAATTATTTACTAACAATCTGAAGTTTTAGAGCATTTTATAAATCTTTAACTAGTTAGAGATTTTGTGTAGTTTTTTTAAATTTATTTTTTTTTATTAATGCTATTCCACATTTATAATTAATTTGTAAAATACCGCTGGATTGTTGTCTACCTTTAGTCTGACTTGATGTCGCGGTCTCAATCACCTTTTGTGGGATTGCAGGAGCAGAAAACGCACAAATGTGTTAACACAGGCACACACACACATGCATACAACTCTCCAATTCTATTTTATGTACCCCATAGACAAAAAGTTAGCACTTGAGGGGTAATTGCTGAGTTCCAGTAGGACAGCATCCCTTCTCTGCAGAAGGAGAGTGGGCACCTAACCATGAACAGGTGTTTACTGAGCACGATGCTGTCACTGCCCAGGCAAGGGGATGGCACAGTGCAGAGGTACCGCTTTTTGTTCTACTCTTCCTGTGTTCCCAGTCTTGCAAAGTTTTTTTTTAATTATTATTCCTCCTTTTCTCCTCCTTTGCATGTTCATCATATAGGAGATGTTTTATGTCTATTCAATATAAGTTCCTTGTTTCCTTTCTTATGGCTTCTTTGTTATGCCCTAAAGCAAGCCATGACCACCTCTCAGGGTTGCATTTCTTCACGGACCATCCTCCACCATTTGCATTTGTGCTTTTACCCCTGGAGTTGTCCTGTGCTTGTACTTTCAAGGCCTCTGCTGTCATCCTATGAGTGTATTCTCAGGGGCCCCTGTGACAACCTGCTCAAAAACCACTAAAAAGAAGAGAAGACACAAAGTCTCGTGTATTCGTGTCTCAACACAGGAAACTTCTACTCGGCTTTAAATATATGCTGAAGTATCTTTTTTTCAGTATTTGATTTTTTTTTTAAAAAAAAAGTTGTCACTGGAATGACATCTTTTCCTCTTCCTCTTTGAAAGAATTTCATCTGATCTTTTCTATGTTCTTTGTGCCTAGAAGCTTCCACAGGAACCCCTTGTGCTGAGAAACATGTGTACACATGACTCAAAAAGCATCTGCTTCTCTGTCACCTGAAAGACTTTGCACAGAAAGCTAATGCATAATTTATAGTAGGGATTTTTGTCACGTTTGGAAGCTGTAGCTGTTTTACCCTAGCTCTACAAAGGGGAAGCAGACATTTTTCCTGGACCAAAGAGACCAAAATCTAGTCTTAGTACTGCAAACCTTCTCACATGTTTGGCTTGGGCAACATCTGCTCTGTGCCTGGTAGGCTGGTCGTGTGGTGCCTTGAAGACCATGTCACCCTGTAGCTCCCACAATGCATGCTTGACTTCATGCCTACCTAAATTAAGCCCAATCTTTCAGCTCTCACCTGACCTTGCAGGATGCAGTGAGGAGATCCTTCAGCAGTTCCTCCTCATACAAGTGATCAGCAACATGAATGGGAATATAGATTGCCTTCCTACCTATTTTAAGGACTTTCGTAAGCAGCAGTTTAAAGGTAGCCCATTGCTGTAGCACTTCAATAATGGACTCCTCACAGCAAGCACAATCAGATGAGGAGGAAGGTCCTTGGGGTGAGCGTGCATCCTCTGCACAGCAGCCAGTGGCACTCCCATTGCGGTGGCACTGTGTAAGTTACACGAAACAAGCACTATGGGCATAGTGTATCTGTGTGACAAAAATCTTTGATCCCAGATTGAAGGGTGCAAAGGTAATTTGGTCTTGGCAAGACCACTGTCTAAAAGGAGGGTTTCCAAACTGCTCTCCTGCTGTTTCACTCATGACAGCAGTGGGAATAGATGCTAGTGCTGGTGAGAGGGTCTTTAAGACCTTAATCTTCAATCATTACCAAAGAATGTGTCTCCAAAAACAGATAGTCAGACTTTTTGTTTTCTGAGCAAGTGAAATGGTCTTCCTTTTTCAGTACAGCATCAAGGATGATAACTGTGGCTCCTCAGTTTCAAAAGAGAAAGGTTCAATAAGTATAAAAGTAGTTTTCTATCCTTTATTTAGGATTTGTTGCAAAGCAGCTGTGTATGGTACCAGACCCGCAGTGGGTGAATCCCCGATTCAGCCTGGGTAGAGAGCTTTGACTTATGGTTTCATTACAAACCTGAAATACATGAACTGAAACCCCCACCTGTGATGCTTGTCACGTGCTGAATAATAAATTGAGGTAACATCATGTTTCAAAATCTAAATTTGTTCTTTTGGGGAACCACTGCTTTCAGTGGTGTGGGAATGGGAGCGAGGATGCCAGTACGTGCATGTTATCCAGTTTCCTGAAAATCTTCTTTCCAGTAAGTTGTTGTCCTCTGTCTGTGTTTTAGCCTATGGCTACAGTGTCTTTGCCTTTTAACAGGAACATTCTGGCTTTAATACTGCCTTAGTATGTATCATGTGGAATATTTTTATAAAATACGGTGAAGCATAGTTTTACAATATATACCATTACACATCCAGCAGTTACTCTGCCATCCCGCTAAATAAGAAAAAGTAGACATTTCCCTGTTTGGTCCTCTTTCTCCCTACCTCATCTTTGGACCTTTCTAGAAAACTGTAGCATACTAATTTGAGCTTCACCAGACCATAAAATGTCTTCCTAAATCACTTTATCCCCTCCCAGGTGGTCTTAAACAGGTCCTAATATCATTGTTAAAGTGCTTGGCTGCCATGTTTGGTATCCAATGGACTAATAACCACTGAAAATATCACACCTTATTATATTACTCACAATTTTCCCTCCAGTACAAAAAATAATACTCTTAAACTCCTCAGTAAGCATCAAAAGGCTATGCTTGCTCTCTTTAGTTCATCATCTGTGTTACTGCTTCATTGCTTCTCTTGTTTACTATTATGTCAGGAAGACAATTTCCATTCTAGTTGTAGTACGCACTGCATTTTACTGGTGTTTTTATGAAATGTTTAAGTGGCAGGCTTGACTGAGTGCTTTTCCAAGAGACCTCTTATTGGTACTTACTTTACCAGTTAATTTATTTCTACATAAGATAGAACCATTCTTTAATGGTGCCATAGCAGTGAGGATGAAGGGGGAACAAAACAGCTTCTTACCCAGCAGCAAACGCTGCTTTCAGTATCCCAAGCCCCAAAAACCAACCATCATGAAGGTGGGGACAGATCATTGCTGCTGGAAGCAGAGTGAAGACCCTTCCTGCATTATTAACTTCTCTGTTAGTTCCCATTCATTATTTTTTAATCTGTGCTCTGTGTAGGTATATTTTCTGGTGCAGACAATGCATGGGTTTGGTTTTTTCCCCCCTGAGAAATGAGCTCTAAATGTTTAGGTTTGCCAAATGCGCGTTAAAGGGACTGAAGTATGTTTCCAGTCATGTTATTCTTCTTGACCCTGGCAGCAGTTTGCTGATCCTAGCAGTGGCAGGAATGGCCATAGGAGCTGCATGAATGGGAGAAGAGCACAAAGTGGGAAGCAGTGCCTGTCTCATGAACCATCATGACTTGCCTATCGGAGAACACTCAGCTTTAAAAATGAGGGCACACAAAAATTGAAAGCACTTCAGATAACTTTACAGCTAAAGTGACTTGTGTCTGTTGAAATCAAGTATGTTGCAGCACTGTACTGATAAGTAACCTGGGAAGGCCAAAACTATGCTTGTGCCAGCAAAAAGCAGCCACTGATTGTCAGTGAAGTCCATTTGTAGAAAAGTTTTGTGGAGCACCTGTATGCCTCACTGATGGTACGTCATTGGCATGTGTGGCCAGAAGCCTAGGGGAAAAAAAGCAAAGGACAGGAGGAGAGAAAACCTCTACCATCTTTGGGTTCGAGGCACATAGATCATATTCCAGAATTCATCACATGTAGCATTGCATCCTTCCTTTCATATATTCTTCATCAGTCAGCAAGCATAAAACAGCACACAGCTGCTTTGGATTAATCTGGTGCTATAGCATCTTCATTTTGCCATGACAAAATGATGTTACTTTGGCATCATTTCATTCAATGACTCTAATAGATCCGGGCAAATACTGCTTTGGGGGTTTTTTGTTCTGAGGCCAAACCAAAAAAGCAGGAAAAAAATGTCTTAGGTCAGAATTTTCTAAAGTTTTCTTTGGCAAAATGAAGCCAAATAACTCATCATGCAGAAACCTTGAATGAGCCTAAATGTTTCATTCCACCAAAAATGAATGTTTTGTGTTCTGATTATTCTCATTTTTTGTGGGTTTTTTTTGTGTTTTGTTTTGGGGTTTTTGTGTGTTTGTTTTTTTTTTTTTTTTTAATTTAATGACACTTCGATCAAATAAGTTGCAAGATTTTATTTTCAAACCATTGGAATGGAAGGATTTGCTATCTTCAAAAACCTGTAGTCTCCTTTCAGCCAAGAGTTTAGCTGAATTCAACCTGAATTTACTTATTGTTTCCATTTTGTTTGTCAAAATCACTGCTTGTGGAAGAGCATATCCTGGATCTTTCCTTCTTGCTATTGAACTGATTCTTGAATTTTCTTCCCGCTGTGTTGGTGAGATGTTCTCTTACTTTTAGAGATTTTCTTTTGGCTTCATTTTTTTTGATGAAGAAAGTTTCAGTTTTGTTCCTTCATGATCTGAAAGTTCCTGCCATTTGCTCTGTGTCACTGTTCAGATCCTTACTCTAGCTGTGCCTTGGCCCTCACCTGCTTATTCTGTGGTAGAGTTCCAGGCTAATGGGGACTGAGGCAAATTCTGTGCCTTTGCAGAGTGGATGTTGCTGTCAGTACACTTTCCTTGTGCACTTGCTTTGATTTAACTTTGGAAAATATGCTCCTTTTTTTTCCTCTCTCCCTCCACCCCCTTTTACTTTTAGGAACATTTGTTAAAGCACAAGTGCGAAACTGTGTCAGCGAGAGATGAATCAAAGATTTGTTATTTAGATTGGCATGTTGCATGCTCTTGGAACACATCTTGCGTTGAGGATGCTTGGCTCTGCCAGGGAAGCCCACAGTGCTCCAGGCAATAGTCCATCTCTGCCCAGAAACATTTCTGTTGCTGTTTGTTTGTTCCTTGGCCCAGAAGCTTGGTAATCTGGGCTTTTCCCAAAGTACATATACTTGTGAGCACAGGCCACTGTGGTGAATCCAGTGCATTTGGAAGATGTCTACTTTCTGGTTTATTATGGAAATAAGAATTCTCATCAAGAATTTCCAATGAACTTCTCTCCCACGCCAGAATCTGGGGTTATGTCCCCAGCTTGGCACAACTGATATCCACCTTTAATCTTCTGTGTGTGCATTATAAGTATCCTGTAAACAGCATGATTAAAATGAAATTATTTTGGGAGGATTAATGTCTTTTCCAAGACTCATAATTTGCCCCTTCCAGTCTTGAAAAAGTGACCCGTTTGAATGAGGTTTTCTAAGTCTGCTTTGTCTGCAAAAGTGAGCTTTAAATATTCCCATAAAAGCTCATTTCCTGTGCCATATGCATGAAAATGTACTCTTTAGTTTGCTGGGGCAAGGGAGGTTGAGGTTTGAAAATAATGCTGCATTTATATCTTGAGTTAAACAGGCCTGAAAATAATTCTTGTAAGAATTTTATTTACATTACCAAAATTAATCCAGATCTGATTGTTTGAAAACTGCAGTATGGTATACCAGTAATACTTTAACAAGTAAACTAATCAGCTGTTCCTCCTACTGACTAGAACTAATAAAAGAAAAAGATTTTTATTAATTCTACTTTTAAATACTTGAGAGCTGTGAAAGTGCTTGCTGGTGAGAGCCAGATGGGTCCCTTGATAGTGAGATTCTTTTATAGGCTCATTCCTTATTACTATAGCTAATGCTTTCCTCCTAATGGAGACATTTTCCCCACTGATCCTGTTTCTGGTCACACTGCTGTTTTCAGAGGCAGCTGAAATACAAGTCATGGCTGGCATGTAATTCTGGTGGCCACCACTGGGTATTGATGGGATGCTTGAGACTAGATCCCACTTCTGAACTCTCTCTGCTGCCAGGATCTCTACTTATATCTTGTGGCTGAGCCCCTCCTTGGCAGTTTAGCAGAAGAGGAAGGAGACAGAATGGGTTGTCCCATGTGGCTGGCCTGGGGCAGCCCGCTGGACCTCTCTGGCACTTGGCCAAGTATGGCAGAATTTGACTGGATGAAGTCTTCCTTTGTAGCTTAACAAACCTAAAAGTTGCTTCCTCTCTGACACGTTTTGGGTGTAGCAACATCCTCTATGGTTTTTCATGGATTTTTTTTTTTTTTGGTGGCAATTTCCTTCCAATGATAAGTATGCCAGCACTCCTCAGCAGGCCTTCTGCAGAGCTCAGCCTGATCTCTCATGATGGGCTGGTGGAGACACTTCTTGCAGACCTTCTTACTGAAACAACCTCTTGCAGGTTTCTCAGGCATCTTTGAAACAAACTCCCAATGAATCTTTGAACTTCTGATTCAAAGTGGTTGGGATGATGTTGCAGGGGGGTGAGAAAGAGTGAGACAGGTAACAAGCTGCCTCCTGGATCATCAAAACCATCTTACTTTCCTGTTTTCTTTGAAAATCATTATTTCCACTTGGATATCCTATAGACTTTCGATTTCACAGATGAGTGTTCCCACAGCCAGAGAGAGCTCAGGACCAGCAATCTTGACTAAGTCTTTGCCTAGGCCCAGAAACCTCTTCCCACCCATAGAAAGCTGGTGTCTCTGGAGTCAGCTGCCACAGCTGCCTTTTGCAGGCATTTCCAGGAGCAGCATCCACATCCTGGGCTGGGCACGTGCTAACCTTCTACAAGGTCTAGTGATGGGGAAGCTGCAGAGCTTTCTGTTTACTTTCTATAACTGAAAAGCTTTTAGTAGTTGAGGCAGTGAAAGTTCCTAGGTAATGTACCATTATTAAGTCGCAAGGAGGAGTCTTGTTTGCAGGTGAGAAGGTGGCAGGGATTTGAGGCTTGCGTGTGCCTGTCTGATGCCAATGGATTTGAGTGCCCTCATAGGTGCACTGCAGCGTGAGCTCTCCCAGCCTTGGCAATTGGCCTTAGGCAGAAAGGCCACTGGAGAAGCAGAGACTATGGGAATCAGGTCAGCCTGATTAGCAGCAAAAGCCTGTTCAGTGATACAAACCGCCATATGGGATGGGCTGGCTGAGCCCCCTGGCTATGTAGGGCTGCCTGCATATCAGCAGTGCAGAGAGTTGGCTAGACGTCAACCGGGAAAAATCCATAGTAGGAAAGTGGCAGATCCCGAGCTAGGGAGTTCAGGAGGGAGGGATGAGTGCAGTTAAAAGGATGCAGGAGCCAGGGAAAGTGCCAGATGGGTGCAGGGGGTTTTCACGGGAATGGCAACAGGTTCTTCTCCACGACCAGGGGTGTTGGGATGAGATGGGCAGCTGTTTTGGTTAGGACGGTCAGAGCAATGCCCTGGCCATGGTTTGAAGGGGATTATTGAGGATTACAAGAAATTTGAAAAGTCTTTGGGCAGTGGGAAATTTTGGAAGCTGGGACATTTTGACTAGGGCTGCATGCAGATTAGAGCTGAAATTAGGTAGAACCATGACACGAACTTTTTTACTGGTCAGTAAATCCTGGCCCCTGAGGTGCCAGAGACCCACTGCAGAGAAAGGGACCTCAGTTGAGCCTGTGCAGAGGTTTTGTGTTGCCTGAGGAATGTGGAAAGAGCCCTCTTACTTCATATTTCAGAAACCTCTTCCTTTGAGGGTTGCAAGCCTGCCAGTAATAAAAGCTGAATGTAGCAGACAGTTGTTAGACAAATTGCTTTGGGATGTTATGGTGATGTGAGACTCTCCTCGAAGAACAGAAATTGGGACTTATTTGCTCTGGTAAGGAATGGAGCCAGTCTTAAGAGATGCACAAGACATGCTACATGCTATTTGAGAAATGCTTCCTTTGATTTTTTTTCGGTTCCTAGGGGGGTATGTAAGGTATCTATAGAGAGGAAGGTAATAAATGCTGCAACAGAGGAAAGGATATTACAGTCCAAGCAAAGCCATGATAGCAACTGAGAGCTAGAGATGCCTGATGAGTAACTTTTGGCTGAGGGGCAACACTGGCTGTTGACTTGCTGTCCTGGAGGTACAAAACTAGCTAAACCCCCTCCCAGACAGCAAACTTAGTAGCACAACCTCTATAAAAATGTTGCTGAATTAGGGGAGACTTTATATTATTAGCAGGAAATAGTACATAAGGAGCATGAGAATATAAGCATTGGCCAGCCTCTGCCGTGGTTGTGCCAGGAAATCCCCAGATCCCATCTCTGAGCACTGTGCCAGGCAAGTGGCACGGCACATCGTAGCTAAACAAGAACATACATGCTTGGTCAGCGGGGCTGCATTTGAGTTGTCCTTTCTGCTCATTTTAAACAAGAGTCTGTACAACAACAAAGTTATTTTCGGAGGTGGAGCCTTGTAAGAGCTGTGGGCATAGTAATATGTGTGCGTATGTGTGTAAATATGCATGGATTTACTTCTTATCCATCCAGGGATAAAAAGATTGTTAGTAGCGCGTCCATCTATTTGTGTCTGCCTTGCCTTGCCAATGACTATTTGCTCATGTTGCTCACCTGGGCTACGGTTACACAACATGATATTCATTATTACAAATCATGTGTCAGAACTTCTGTTTAGTTTTCTCTTGCCACATTTCTTCAGCTCCATCTATGTGCAACCAGGCAGCGTGCCTGTGAACAGTGCAGTGGCCATCCCTGGCATCTTCCGTGTGGATGATTGTCTTCATTTCACGGCTCCATCCCTTGGCCAGGGCAGAAGGGCCATCCCCTGTGCAGCACATTAGCTGCCACTTTTTTCTGTTGTACTTCACCAGGGCCTGACAACACTCTTCTTCCATGCTGAAGTAGACCGGCTGCACAGCAGACTGCCAATATTCAAGGCCCAGATCCATGGCTGTGGCTATTGGCACTGGTGCACCTGGCCAGAATTTCCACCTCACCCTCCATGGGATGCAGGGATACAGGAAGCTTTGAGGGTCAGAACCTTTTTCTCCTCTGACAACACAGCACCTACTGTCTTGGTCCACTGCTGAGGACTGTCATGTCATTAACAATCAGGGATATTGACACAGTGCTGAAAAGGAAAGTATCCTAAGCCATCGTCCACACTCTGGCAGCTCTCGGGGACCATTTGGTGTAAAAGTTGTCTGTTCCAGACAGGCAGATCCTGGTTTTATTTCCTCCCTTTCCTTTACCATTTCAGTAAAAACTCCCTGAATTGGCTCAAACTCAGTTTTTTTCTGAAGTATTTTATAAGGAATTAGTAATACTCACAGGCTATATGCCTAAACAGACACCATACAATTATGTTTAAATTCTTGGCATGAGACCATGCTTCTAAATAAATCACAGATAAAGAACTGAGTCTCCTTAAAAAAGCACTCCTAGAGTGTTGCAATGATAATTATTGTGATCATAAGGGAAGCTGTTGACAGACAAATGAAGCAGTCTAGAAAGGCTGGTGAAGAGGTTAATCAAGATGGTTCACCCTGGTCAAATCATATAAACTACAAAGTGGTGTAATTAAATTCAAAGTCTCTCAAGCATCAGAGCTATGCTTTATGAAGCTTTGACATCTCTAGAAATATGCGGTAGAAGTTTGCCAATGTTGTATAGGAAGCCCTGTATTGAAACTTGGAGCACAAACGATTAAATTCCAGACTTCAAAGGCAGATGTGTAGCAGATTGGGAGAAAACACAATAGCTGGTCTGATCTGGTTTTAAATAAGTTTATTTCGGGTCTGTATCACTCTGGCTTCACAGGCATCTTATGTAAACAAAATAGAGAATATGTCTTCCCGGGCTTACGCACCTGGCTAGCTGTGGGCAAACTGTCATACATATAAGGCTTCAGCTGTGCAGTTTAGTTAATGGTTTACTTTTTCAAAGTAAGTTGAAGTAAATTAGTTTAACTTTTCATTCACTCTTCTGTGGTGAAATAGACCAAGCCACATTCAAATAAATTGAGCTTTTGAAGACTGTAATCATGGTCCATTTAGATCTCTCAAATTTATGGGACAACGTAGTCTGTAAATTAAACTTTATTTTATGAGCTCAGTAAGAAATAAACAAACATGGCAAGGGCTCAGTCCCCTTTGCATAGACTAGACTATCACATTCATTCACAGATTCATCAAGAAAGTCATGAGGCTTTTCACTTGCAAGTTCTCCAATTCATAACTTGCAACTCAAAACTCTTAACTTGTAACTTAACTCATGCACCTGTGAGCAAAATAGTTGCCTAGCTGGTGGTGAGAATGCTCATTCTTTCTCCTCTGTTCAATGTGAGCATCCCCTGTATCAGCTTGGGAAGCACAAAAGCCTCAGCAGTCCAGCTACTGTTGGATCTACTTCAAAAGCTTTTTGGTTAAACTGACGTTTTGATACCTTCCAGTTTGAAAGTTTGGTCTGTGGCATTTCCATGAGTTGGCAGATTCTGAAACTGCCAGATGTGCAAAGATGATGGCTGTAGGAGACAGCAATCTGCAGGTGATAATGGAGCTTTATCTCTTCCTGTCCCTCTTGTCCTACCTATTGCCTGCTCTGCTCTCATCTGGTGGTCCTGCTCCCAATAAATATCAGGTCTTAGCATGACCTGTTAGCCAAAATCTGAGCAACAGTTGAATGAACAATCACATCTGTTGATATCAAACTTTGCCAGGACTCATCAGGTTGGTGAGTCCCAGACTCTGAGAAAACCTCAACTGGGTTTCAGCTGGTTATGGAAGCAAAGAGGGTAATTCCTTCTCCTGCAGCAGGACCAAAATTCTGTCTTGGAAAATGATAGCCACCATTTTGCAGTACCTTATCAGAACCAAGTCCTTTTTGAAGTCAGTGCTGCTATAGCCACATCCAGGATACGAAAAACCAGCTCTGAATTTTCACTTCAAGTCTGAATAACATGAGCAGTTTTGGGGATTTTGTGTGCATTTATTATACATCTGCAGAAATTATTTCATGTCTGTGTGTTGTGGTTTGGGCCAGACTGGCCACTGAAATGAATGACAAATACTCTCCCCTACCTCTCCCTGAAGGGGCAGAAGGAAAAGAGAGAGAGGCTTATGAGTTTAGAAAAGAAACTAAACTACTTTGATGAAAATGTTAATAACATTATATAAAGAAAAATAATGAAATCTATACAACATATACAGAGTCAGTATTGAGCTTCCAGGGTGGTGGTCATGTCACTGACAGGCACCGGGAAAGTCACACACTGGACTTAGCAATGGATGGGATCTGGGTTCCAGATCTGGATTCAGGAACATATGGATCGGGATCAAAGGCAGGCAAACAGACAGCGTCCTCCTCAGACACTGGCAATCAAAGAAGAGAGGCTGATCCTTTGATCCCTCAGCTTTTATACTGAGCATGATGCAGCTGGGGTGGAACACCCTGCTGGTCAGTTTTGAGTCACCTGTCCTGTCTGCTCCTCCATAATGGTGTGACCCCTCTGTGCTTTTCTGCTTCTCATCCTCTAACTTGGTACATAACAAAGTTAGCTGACCTTGGTTGTTATAGCAATAAATACAGGCAAGAGCCCCTTTCCGCATACCATTCCTTGGCATAAACTAGAAACAGTCAGGTTTTATCAGTCTCTGGAAGTAGACAGTTTCTGAAAAATATGCTGTTAATTTCAGATAGTTCAGTTACTTAGAAGAGGCTTAACTGAAAAATAAAGTTACTTAACAGAAACTTGGTTCTGTTTTACCTCACACCAGGACACTGTAGCTATATACTGCTATAAAGCTGTTTCTGTATTATTTTATCACATCACAGCGAAATTGCTGCTAGATTGTGCAGACTTATTTGATGAGCTATCACCTAATGTTTACATTTTGTCAACCATTTCGTAAGACTGGACTTTCTCCGGAAAGTGCTACCACAGTCCTCTGACTGCTTAGTTCTAAAGCTATTGCATCCTAATGATGGTGAGGAAGTGTTTTCCCTAAATGAGGATCCTTCACCTGGTTTGCAAGAGTCAATCAACACACTGATTTGAGATACTTGGTTTTATTTCCATTCTGCAGAATCAGGTGCCAGGCATTTAACAATAGCCAGCAGACCTCACATTTCCCTCCACCCAATATTTATTATGATAAAATACTGCTGATTGGTTAATAACAATTAATTCACCACACCTAACTATACATATGCATGTAAGCTCATGTTTAAAAGGTTTAGGGAGGTTATTTGATTGGCATGCTCATTATTTACAAAGAGGTGTGTATTTTAGCATTATAATTATCCAAGGCTAATTTGGGATACACTCTTGGCTCAAATTTGGTCCAGAAGCTATAATTTTTGCTATCTGATTTGGTAACTGCAAAAGGACACATTAAGACACGTCGTTTTGTTTCACACCCTAGTCAAGGTTAGGTACACCCCTTGATGTCTCAACCTTGTTCCAACCAAAACTTTTTTATAAGCTCTGAAGTCTGTTCTTTAGACATGAGAAGGACCCCTACAAACTGGTACTGAAAGATGAACTCTGAGAGACTGTTTGCACGATGCTGCTGCTCTGAATATCTTCACCTGCCAGCAGTGAGGGCTTAAGAAATGCTTTACCAGTCAGCTCTTTTCCCATTCTCTTTGACGCTGCTCTTTTCTGCCCTCTGTGCCAGCCTTGTTGTTTGTGCACCGACCCAGATCAGGGAGTTGATCCGGCTGGAAAATAACTATTTAAAGAGTGCTGAACTCAATGTGTAGCTGTTGCCTTAGACTATTAAGACTAATTTCACAGCTGTGCTGTGTAATAGCCTTGACCATGATTGTTGTTCTCACTGGAGTCCCTTTGCACTGCTGAAGTGCTGCAGAGAAAACAAACTAGTCCTTCATTGCCTACTTTACTGTTATTTTCTGTTTGCTTATGATGGCATGGGTCTGTTTTACAATAGAGGATTAGCTTTTAGAATTAAGTTACTTTCTACATCTGTGTGAATGTTGGTTATGACCAGGCACATTCTTTGGCTCTGGGGAGACCTCATAGACCTTCCAGTATCTGAAGGGAGCCTATAGGACAGCTGGAGAGGGACTCTTTGTCAGGAAGTGTAGTGACAGGACGAGGGGTAACGGGTTTACATTGGAAGAGGGGAGATTTAGATGAGATATCAGGAAGAAATTCTTTCCCGTGAGGGTGACGAGACACTGGAACAGGCTGCCCAGAGAAGCTGTGCATGTCGCATCTCAGGAGGTGTTTAAGGCCAGGCTGGATGGGGCTTTGAGCAACCTGCTCTAGTGGGAGGTGTCCCTGCCCATGGCAGGGGGGTTGGAACTCGATGATCTCTAAGGATCCTTCCAACTCTAACCATTCTACGATTCTAGATAGACGTGCACTGAAGTGGTTTATTTTGTCTGGCAATAAACAAAATGCTGCTGTGTCTGAATGTTGCCTGTTAACAGAAACTTCTTGGAACCCAAACTAAAAGCTCAACTGTAAGAAAAGCAGAGTACTGTATACAAAAAAATGCAGCTGAAGTATATGCTACTCATTCACATGCAAGCAGAGCTTCCAGCTCTGGTTACCAGACAGTAACCCAAACTCACATTCTGAGTGCTGCATGGAAATTGGAGAGCTTGAATTTCTATTCAGCAGCTAACTCTGCCAAGAATATCCTGCATGGATTCATTGTTGTTTAAAATGCCTTGAAAATTAAAATGAAAATTCTAATTATGCTGATGTCACAAGACTTAGAAATTTCTCATAGGAAAGTTGTCATTCTCACTACGTAAGTGATACTTACTAGCATTTTCTATTATTAGATACAGTTGCCTGCAAAATATTCTAGTGTCCTACTATAAATGATGCATGGGTGACTATCACTTGCTCATAAAACATTTAAAGATGTGTACCATGGCTACATGCTACAGGAGTTGCAAAGCCATGGGCAAGGGAGGAGGAGTGACTTGCTTGTAAAGGCTATGTGTGCTTTGGTATTTAAGTTCCCCCTCCCAGCCTGTGAAGTTTTGCGGGTGTTTCAGTAGTAGTGGCTGGTGACCTTTAAAACTATTGCAATAGGCAGGTGTCCGGGAGTGGAGATGGATGTCACCTTTCTGCACACAGTAGAGGTGACTCTGTCAGCTTGTCAGAAGTTAGAGAGGACCTAATGGTGGGGGGACTGCCAGGGACTGATGATGGATGGGTGAGATCCTCTTCTGCAATCTGTGTAACACAGGCAGTGCAACACTCCGTTGCTGGCCTGCAGTGAGCAGAGTATGCTCTGTCCCTAGACAAGAGCCATAGCAATGTGCCTGTGCCCACCCAAAGCCCTTCACTTTCTTCTTCCTCATCACCTGACCTGGAGCTCAAATATGATTTCCACCAGGAAATCACACCTGGGAGCACGTAATGCTGTTTATCCAGCACAGCTGATGGGCACATTGAAACTAAGCCAATGCAGAGTGCTGGCAGGAGCAGCTTCACCTGCCTGATGGGATGAGAGCCATGGAGCAGTGTCCAGAATTGTTCTGCAAAGCTCAACTAATGGGCCAAACTTCAACAAGAGGCAGCATAAGAAAGAAAGGTGATTTTTGTTTTGTACAAACCACCTTTCACTCATGAACAGTCCATTGTTTCATAAATTTTACTCGCTCATTCTTTTGTACTGGGAAGTATGAAGATGTGTTTATCTGTACAGGATTATTTGCATGAGGGAAGCTAGCTATTTAGTGCCCATTGTGTCTTCTGGGTTGTTCTTGTTATTGGCAACTATGTGGCTGTCTTTTTAATGTGTCTTTTGCACCTTTTAAAAGTTGACTGACTGTGAATCATTTATCTCTCCAGCTGTCTCACCTCTGTGAGTCATTACGTAAAAATTGCTGATTAACTCATTCTTCTTTTGTTTGTCTTTCTGGGTATAGATTGTTGTACTTAGATTGCTCTTTGTTTTTTTTTTTTTCCCAATCTAGGTGTTTAGAGAAACTGTGGATAGTTGTGCTTGGGGAGTTGATGACCTACTAACTTAGGGTGCCAATAACACAGCCTTTTGATCTCTTCCACTTCTTCCTCTTCTCCTATCCCCAGGCATTCCTACTCGTGCTACACCCATACCAAAGCTACTTCTGCTACACAGAAGTATGTGTAGCATTTCTGCTTCTCCTAGGCTGAGATCTAATGGAGCTGGGAAGGCATAAGACTGAGGAATGTGCTTGATGCCATTTCCTACTGGAAAAATTTCCTACTGGCTATGGCAGTAACTCAAGCTTGTTTCAGCCTTGAAGGGAGCAATGCAAATACAAGCTGCTAAAATTGCAGGTATCTCATGTGAATGTGGAGGACCATGACAAGAGAAGATCAGTACACCTGTCTTTTTAGGGTCATATCCCTGGGATTTGTACCATGGAGTCCACCTGAGCAACTTAAGAGGGTCACGCCTTTGTAAGTTCCAGGGCCACTTTATAACTCTTGTGAGCCTAGTGTCCAGAGGCACTGAGGTAGCCATGGGTGTTAAGGACGGAGCCATGGATGAGGTCAAGCTTCACCAACTATACAGCTACCCATCTTTCTAGAAGTGTGGGAGAATCAGCTGGACTGCCTGTATCTCCCTCATGTCAGGAGCAATGTCTCAGCGAGTATATTGGCGTGGGAACTCACTTTGTCAGGAGACAGGCTATGAGCCCAGGAAAGCTACAATACACAGGCTCTACTCAAGGCACATGTTTTGTCTGGCACAGAGGAGAGGCTCTCTCCCTACCAGCAAGGAGGCAAGACCCAAGGGGATGCAGCTATGGCTATGGGAGGAACAGGATTACTAGGCTGGCTGTATGAGATGGCCATATGCTCCATGCAGGCAAGACCACAGCATGACAGGCTGGAAGTGCTGGACCTTTATATGATGGCTGTACTGGTGTTGTTGCATGGGGCATGGTAGGAAGTCAGGCATCTTCTGGTGGCAACCTGCTGGCTCTGGCCAGTGGCATTGCTCCTCTGTTGTGTTCTGCAGCGAAGTGAGGCAGCCACTCAAATCCTCATCATACATCCCCAGCACTAACACATGAGGAACTGTGTGAGCAGCACCTCCCGTAGGGCTGCTGGTTCATTTTGAAGGACCACCTCCCCGACTTTGGTTACACAGTGATCTTCTCTTCTTCAAGCAGTAGCTTTGACCACAGAGCTGTTCACTTTATTCCTCTGCTGTCCAAGGTAAAACCAGTCAGAGCTCAGGCTGCAGATGGCCCAGTGGGACTGACTTGCCCCAAAACAATCAAGTGCAGAGATTCACTGGTTTGTCAAATGGCTGGCATGGTAGTACTGCAGGAGGAAGGGAAGGGGCTCCGGCTTCACACCAGGATAGAAAAAGAAAATGATGATAAGTGGTTTCTTCAAACAGAGATGTAGGAATGCAGGTTTCCTGAAAAAAAGAAAAATCAGGCCTTTGTCATCTCACAGTTTTCCCAACTGTAAAAATGAAATGAAAAGAAAAAATGACCTGTCCTTATAAAGAGATTAGAGACATTAATTAATGTTTATGAAGCACTAAGTACTATAGCAATAAATTACATGGGAGATCCTATGAGGATATTATTAATTGTATATTCAGGGCAGAGTTTGAATAGGATATTGTAAATAAGGCATGAGGCCATGCACTTAACAATGAGGATAAAACAAGCTAATGAATAGTTGCTCATTAAATGTATGCCTTCCACGCGAACAGAAAAACCATAGGTCCTGTGTAAAAAGGTATGTGCTATCTTGTAATTAAAGATTTTACAGTGTGTATAAGAGTTACAAGTTGTTTGCCTGGGAAACCTTAAATCAGGCATTTCCTATCCTCTGAGTACCCAGCTTTGCAACACTAACACTCTTTGAATGTAGGCTTTTTATGAAATTCAATAGAAAACATTTAAATATTGTGTTTTCACTGCTTGTCTTGCCACGGCTGGCAGTGAGCTCCTTCTCCCATGCTGCCTTCGCCATCTGGAACAGAATAAATGGCTTCCCAAATTGCATTAAATCCCATTGCCAAATCCCATCTTCTGGTTCTATAATTCCTGCCCTTCTTTCTCATAAAAGAACTCAATCCCGTTTCTTGACCAGCCTTGGCTCCATTAAACTTATGTCCCTGTCAGGTCTTACCTTTCCTTCTCTTCTGTGTTTTTATATCACATAGACCTGAATCTATAAGATGCCAATATATCTGTCTACATTTATTAATATTAAATAGGACCATTAATGATCTGGTGTTCTGCAGTTTTCCATGTCAGGTTAATTAGCTTGGTCTAAGTTAGGTTTTAGTGAAATAGCAGCAAACCGACTTACTATATATGGAAACTCAGACTAACTGTTCTCTTTTTAAAGAAATTCAAGTTCCAGTACCCTGCTGAAAATAGTGAAGGTAAACAAAAAAACAGAGAATTGGATCACAAACAATTATCATCCAGAAACAAGAAGCAAATAAATATGTTTCAATTTTGTACTGCAAGTGTATTTTAAATGCAGTCAACAGGAAATAAATATCCAAGAGTAAAATGGTAACAGAGCAGATGCAGTACTGATACTGGAAGAGCACTGATTTCGGTGGCTCTGCAGTCGTTTAATGTGCGCCAACTAAATTTGGCCCAATGTGTTCTGTGAAACAAGAAGTGTAACTATTTGGAATAAAGCAGCGGCACTGATCTCTGATCAGTACTCCAAATAATCAGATTTTACTATATAGTAGAGTAATTTGCTATATGGTAGTGCAGGGGAAGTTTTGACATGGGCATCAGTAGGAAGCAGAGATGGCACTTGGTATCATTTGCCTTGTGCTGTTGCTTCTAACATGCTTCTGCTCCAACTGCTCTAGTGGTTTGTTTCTTTACAACTTTTTTTCCTCATTATTTCATGAGAAAATCTTTGGCTTTGTTTTCCACAAAATTTAAATAATCAAGCATGTTGGTGGTTCTCGTCACTGAATTTTTCATATTGCCACCAACATGATTTCTCTTGGCTTTGAAGAAGAGTGGTATAGCGGTGCTGTCATCTCCGCCTCTCTGAGCCTCCACAGCTTTGCAGAGATCACAGACAAATGTTCATAGCTGACATTTTTTGCCTGGGACCAGAGAAACCATTGATTCTCCAGCCACTACAAACTCTCCTATTTGTGTTGTGGATGAGATTCTCAACCTGAAAAAGTGCACTTGTTCATGTGAATTCGAAATTCAGTTGTACGGTATGCATTGTGTTCTGCAAAATCTTTTAAAAGCAAATAACATTAAGACAGCACACAGATGAAATTTAAAGAAAAGAAACAAACCCTTCCCTGCTGACAAACTAATTTGCATTGCTCTAAGAATTACAGAATGAAGTAAAATTATTTCATTGCCTTCTTTCATCATTATGTCACAGTACTAATTATGCTCCTGGTGTTCTAAAGTCTATAATGCTATTTCCTGCCACTGAGTTCCTATTTCTTTATTAACGTAATTCCTTAAACACATGCTTTATGCCTCTAGTAAGGATCTTGTAACAGTCTGTCATCTTACAATTCTACCAGTGGGTAAGCCTTCATCTAGTGTGAAGATAGAAATGGCAGAGCAATGACTCCATAGAATTGAAGCCATAGAAAATTGATTAATATTTTCCAGGATGATCAGCATATGCTGAGAGTTAATATGAAATCATCACATTTTAATGTAGAAAAGTGATGAAGTCTGGAGCATAATAAATAATACAAGTTATGCAAGCATATCTCTGTATGTGTATTAGAGACTGGTGGTTTTTAGTATATAGAAAGTGCTATACATCCTGAAGAGTACTTTCTTTGCTGGAATTACTGTTTTGCATAGACTTCAGTAAGAGTGACCTGTCATTTCAGGGACTTCGTCCAGCTCACTTTAGAAAAAGCTATGGAACTGCAACTAAGAAGCAAGCACATCTCTGATAAAGATGGACACACTGCAGCAACTTTGGCAAGCACAAAGTTTAAGATAGAACAAAAAGGTCATTACTTTCTGGTCTGGACAGTGTTTGCAAATGGGCAATATTGCACATAAGCATAGGCAGGCTTAACAGTAGCCGTTCTCAAGATGCTACCCAATCACCACTAGAAAGAGAAGCTTAAAAGATGGCTTAGAATATATTAAGAAGTTATTGACATAGAGAATACGTTATTGAAGGATTACCCACCAAGGAGAAACAGTCCCTTTTGGATTCAAGTTTACACTAGTCAAGAGAGTGCCTAGTGGCAATTCAGTCTGATGGCCAAATGCAATCAGCAATGTTTCAATTTAGTCTTTAACATTGTATCTTCTGCCAGTGGCTTCTAGTGGGCTTTTGGCAGCTGGGGGTTTCTGCACAGAAACTGACCCTGAGATGCTGTTGGGACAGGAGCTGTGAAAGGTGATGGCAAAGGGTTTGGCACAGGGCTGGCTGAAAAGCTTCTGGAGACGTGCTGGAGAGAAGACCTTGGCCAGGGAAAAGGGCTGAGTTACTGCTGCCCCTTGCCTCTAGTTGGGTGAAGGGAGGCAAACTTGGGACCAGGGCTGGACGCTAATAACTGCTGAGCCTATAGGAAATTACAGCGTTAAGACTAAGGCTCTAATATTAAGGAATACGTTTAAGCCTAGATGAGGTCTCCAAGAATAGGATACCTGTCATCAGTACACGTGCTTGGCAAAATTCAGTGGTGTGGTTTCCAATCATACCTCCATCAGTTGTCACAGACTTATTGAGAGACACTGTCAGACATGACTTTAGATTCTTTATTTTCATGGCCATATTTTTCTCTCTATTAAAAGATGACAGGTGCATTTCCTTATAAAGCCAGTGGAAAACATACCCAAGTATTAGGCAATAGAAACTTAGCCTGTTGTTCACTTGACACCAATGTAGTATTTTTCAGTCTTTCAATTGGACTTTAATCAGAAAGTTGCTGCTTATGATTTTAATAAGTTGATGGTAGACAGTTTTATTTTTAAGAAGAAAAACTCTTTTTTTTTTTTCCTCAGTAAAGTACAAAACTTTTGATATTGACGGAAGCAATGCATAAATGAGGCAGATCACGGTGAGACTGTGTTTGAAGAGCATTGTCACAGTCTCTCCTGTCCTAACCACGACCCTTCAAGCAGTCAACCTCCCCTGGGTGAAGACCACTAAATTAGAGACAACTTACTGCATTGATTTTGTCATTCAAGCAAGGGCTTTAGGCTAATTTAGATCATCAGAATAATTTCTAATTTTTATTACATTTAAAGATATGTTGTATCTTACTTTCTGTTCTGTTGCTAATTATTTTAAAAGGGGCTTTGTAATGAAAAAGATCTGTCACTGAACCAGTCATTTTTCTGGCATGCGGTACTGCAAGTAATGCAATTGCTTAAATAAAAATGGTGCAGCTTTAACATCATAATCTAATCACTCATTTCTTTGCCTTTCATTCTAATAATGTAAGACGTAGTGAACTCTTGGTAGATATAGATATAGTAATACTCCACAGTATTTCTATAGGATTTATATTATCATTTAATATCACTTCAAAGAAAGCAGGACAAAACATAATTCTTGCTCACTCATTTTGTGATTTTTACGTTCTCCCACTATCACTGAAAAGAAATGATCAAATTAACCATTTTAACAAGGATTTGCTAGTTGTGCATTCATACCATTCATTTAAATGACTTGTGAAATCAAACCGAGGCTCTCAAATAATGGGGCCCAGTCTCCTTTCCCTGAATAACGACTTCAAGGAAGATCCACCTCCCTCTCAGGGAAAGAATGGATAGCTGGGAATGCTCAGGGGAATGAAAGGGTTTAAAGCACAGCACATGAAAGGCTGAGTAGAGGAGTCTTTGAAAATAAATGCAGGCTTCAACAAAAGATGAGAAAGAAAAGGGTACAGAGGGAGCAGGGACTTCCCATAGATATGGGGAGCGCATACAGAAGAGGTTGCTGAGGCAATGCATAACACCCCGGTCGAAGGGCGAATGTACTGTAGATGTGGGGCTTTAGGCAATAAAAAAAAAAAAGTGCATTTTGATGAGGGGACCAGGATGTGCAGAGGCTGGCTGTGGCTAATGGGGGAGCGAAGAGATCCGAAAAGGAAGCCAGTCTGGAAAATGACACCAATTATCTCAAAATGAAATGTTTATATTTCCCATACAATGAGCTATTCCTCACAATTGCAAAATGATGAAGGTGAGTAAAAGAGAGCTGAGACCTGCATTAATATTCCTAAAATGACAGAAATGATAATAACCCTTTCCCCATATCTCAGATTTAGAGCTAACTGAGAATAAAAGGCACCTGATTTCTCATCAATCCGGAGTGAAACAGATATTGTAATACTGCCTCACAATTACACATCTCCTGTCTGGTTTGTCTGTATTTGGGTTGCAGCAAAATAAACGTTGTTAGGTTCTCTTAGAGTAGGACTGGATTAGGCTGTAGCATTTCCAGTGAGTGTTTACAACCATTTCTCCAGACAACAGGCAAACATGAAAGTGATCAAAGAGAACGGTAGATGAGCTGCTGGATGCTATCTTTTTAAGCTAGAATCCTTGGAGTTCAAAAGGAGAAAAAAAAAAAAATTTTAGTCATTTTCTCAGGTTTTGTTACCTGCAAGCTGTTGATAGGTTTAAACATGTATTTAAAAGGAAGGTAGTATGACTTCAGTGAAGTAACAGGTCTGATCTGTTGTAGCTGAAAGAATGATTTGGTATGACATGGTTGACATTTTTAATTGCATCAGAGCTAGGAACTTTATGGAGATGTGCTAAAAGGTCATCACTGCCTGACAAATTTCCAGTTACGTACATTCAGCCATGTCCAACTGTCCAAGTAGCAGCTGAGTCACAAGACTTACTCATGGATATCTGGTATTACTCTTATCTGAGATTATCTATTGGACTATGTCAGTCAGGGGGCTGATCCAGTATTGTAACGGTAATGTTTTAAGCTATCTTTTCCCAGGAAAGTTTGCACTGCACCTAGAAGATTTTGTTTGAGAAGTTGGATATCCTTGGTCTGGAGGAGTATGAAAATGCTACTGTACTCCCATGATATATTGTTGAGGCTCAAATGTTGCATTATTTTCTGAATACAGGATATAAATATTAAACTAAATTTAGTGAATGGGATTACGTAGACTGTGGGAGGTAGATAGGATAACCTGGGGCTGGTGCAAGACTTCTGGATGTTGAAGGGCATCATCAAGGACCTCTTCTCTGAGTTGGTGCCACATGAGATTTCAGAGCCCATAGTCATGCCTAAGTGAGTGGCTGCAGTCCTGTAGTGTCCCTCAGCCTCCAACCCTTACTCCTTGGTCACTAGTTCCTTTGTGGTGGGCAGGTCCTCTGTGAGGAAAGAGGTAATGGAAATTTCATGCTTCAAATCATCTTTATTCCAGCAGTGCTGTGGGTGACATCTGTAAAGCTTAGCTTTTGGTTCTATGACTTCCTAAAATGAGGAGGGCTGGTGGCAAGATTAATATTCTCCTCCTGTTTCTAGCTTACTACAGCTACAACTACATGAGGCTTTGACAAACCTCTAAAGCAGATTTAAGGATTTTTCAGCAGATTTTGATGCAGGGGCTCACAATGTGGCATTTTCTACAACTGCAGCCTCAGACTTGGTGGGGCTGTGGCTACCTCCTTCCCAAAAGGGAAACATTTGTTGTGTTTAGTTTTTGTGGGAAATATCATATACTCTGTGTTGTTGATAATAAGGCCATACCCTGCCAGCAAGAATGCATCTGCAAGGTTTAACTGTTTCTTTTCTGTACATAGTTCTGGAAGTAGGATAAGCTTTTTGGTCATCTTACTACTAGACGATGAGCCCCGCAGAGTGATGCCAGCACTGCCAATGACCTCCACTCATGGTTTTTTTCTGACCCTGCATGACCTCCGTGGGGATGCAGGCGAGCCCTTCCATCTGGGTTGACCAGTGAGTGGGGACCGGTTCCCATCGTGGCTGCGTGCGTACCCCCTCTTCCTCTCCATGGGCACAGATGGACCAGGAAAGCAGTGCTGTCCTGGGCATGCTCTATACTGTACATGAGGATACAGAAAGCAGGGGTGATTCAAGAGCAGTAGTTTGCCTACTAACAGATCTGCAAGAAGCAGTGAGGAGGAAAAGCAGCAAGGGTGAGGAAGATCAATAAAGGCAATGAAGGTAGCAGCTACACTTGATAAGGAAACAGGGAGCTGGGATGATTGGGTTGTGGAGGAAGTGAAAGAAGTCCTCATCAAGGTAACTTTCCTTCCCACCCTTTTGCTACTGGGAGACAAGAGCTCTTCCCTTGCTCCCACCTGCAATGGAGCATCGATCCACTCTCACCATGCCCCTGCCTAAGCAGGAGATGCACAAAGCAGACACTAGGCAAGGCTTGAAGGAAAGGCCCAGGACAGGTATGAGAAGAAGAGGTCCATGTTAATAGAAACAGGCTGACAAAAGCATTCAAATGACAAAATGTGTGACTGTCACAAACCTATAGCCATCTCTGCTCAGTGAGGAGGAGGAGTTGAGCAGGGGCTCATTGTCTGGCCTCAGACAACTTTGTTATCACAGTAAATCCCCATGAGCAGCTCACTTGGGCCCTGGCAAAGAACCAGGCACTTTTACAGGATGGGTCTGGGTCATGAGTTTTCTGAAGCATGCAGTTACTCTGCAGGAGACTTCTCCTTCAGGTTATGGCTCCAGCACATTTCAAAACACAATAGTTGCCTGAGCAGCCTGGCAAAATCCATCCCTTCTCCACAGCTTTGAGACCAGCGCTGTAATCCCAACAGAAATCTCACAGCTCCCCTGTCCCCACCTTCTACTTCACAGACATTGTAGAAATGGGGTACACACCTACTGGGGTCAGAACTGGGGCTGAGGGCAGAGAAGGTGGCTGGCATCTGCTCTGTAGGGGAGGGAGCTGAAGAGGTGTCCCTGGATGTGCCTTCCCAGGAGTCTGCCCATGGGACTTGGGTCCAGGGTGCCAAGAGTGATGTCCAAGGGCTCACATTCCTTCAGACTCTCCTACACGGGGACACATCATGGAGATTCATGGTGTGGAAATCCAAGGTATATGCTCTCTCAGTGGTGTGCTCTCTCCCAAAGACTTTTTCAAGCTCCCTGTACTGGGCACAGGCCTGACTGCTGATTATAGTTACTAGTCTGCAAGAAGACTATACTCATCTTTGATGTTTTAAGGCAGTTTTGTTGACCACTTGTAGGCGACAGCTGGTGGGAGTTACTCAAGCTTCTGAGATAGCTACTGTCTTATCTTGTCCCTTGAGAAACTCCTCTTTCTATCACGGTACAGGTTCATGGGAAATGTCATATCTTCAGGGCTGCAGGCTGCAGTTATCTGAATTTTGGCTGGTGGAAGAGGGAGCTTCCAGTGTGGTAGATGAGACCAGAAGGGTGGAGAAGAGACTATACAAAAAGGACGATAAAAAAAGATAGTTTCAGCAAGGGGGTTCAACAACAGAAGGCAGGAAAGATGAGAAGGGAAAGGTTTCAGATCTTAAGTCTGGGTGAATGAGGATAAAGCAGTAGACAGGCAGCAGTTGAGAACCAGCAATTGACAGCAAATATGCGGTAGTTGACCCTGCAATCTCCTTCAGGCTTTGGGGCTACTGATACCAAATTTGCCCCAAAAGGCACAAAGAGACTGCTTAGAGACAAAGTTTCATGCTCAAAGCAGGAGGTATTTTATTTGCAACGCGTTGGGGAGATCTCCAGGTCGCCCTGGGCAAAGAGCTCCGTCGTTAACAATCAGCGAAGTTCTTTTATACAATTTCTGAGTATAGGTTACATCATTACATATGCATATTCATTACCTTGCAACACTCGTGTTAATATTCATATATAGGCGGAGTCTGGGCGGAGTCTTCTAATTTGGGGAGGTTTGCAGGGGTAGATCGGAGCCTTCATCAGGGAAGGTGGTCTTTTAGGTTGTCTTCATCGGGCTAAACTTTTGAACTCCTCCCGAGTCTTTCCTAATTTGGGTAGTTTCCTTGTGTTGTTGGCAGGGTCTTGGTGACCTTTGCCCATCCTAAAACTGCTGATGCTTCTATATCTTTGTTTATACTATTTATTGCCTCTGTGTTTTCCTAATGCTAAGCTTTTCTATAGTGCTCCACATTCTTGTGTTTTAACCCTTGGTTTCTCAAAGACTGCTTCCCTTTAGTGGTTTCACTACTCTTCTGGGTTTGAAAACCTTCCAGGAATGTGTGTACCTTAGCTACATATGGGAGGTCTTTGTAGTGGAAAGTCCACACAAGGATTTAGGACCCCCTACTACATTGAGTGTTGGAGTGCTGTGAAGCAGAGCTCCTGGTTTGGGTTCATCCAAAAGGAATCCATTCTGTGCACACCAGCACAACTTTGAGAAACCAATATGTGGCAAGTGGGGACAGTCTGGGGCTTTGCATCAAAGCTACCCTATTGCTATGAAACAAATTACTAAGATAGATAGAATAGTTGCAACTTGTAAGTATATGAATATGTCTCTTCATGACCATGATAAAGTATTTTTATCAGATACTGTATTATTACTATTTCCTTCAGGATTCTACTTAAAGGTATATATTTCAAAAGAAATTACATGATCACTGCTTATTTTCTCTGCCTTCTCTGCAAAATGGAGAAAACTAAAAAGAGCATTTTCTGAACAGGACAGCTTTGTGATAACACAAAGAACTCCATTTGTGAGTAGAGTTTTGCTTTTCTGCCATGCTGTAAATATTTCAAACCCAAATAAGTTTGCGTAGTAGCTGACAGATATATTGATTTTGCAAATATAAATCTTTGAACAATGTCATTTGTATTGTTTTTGAAGAGGACCAAATAAAGGGAAAGATCTTCAGCCCTGAAGAAGGGAGGAAATAGTAACCATCTGTGAAACTCGATTTCTGTATTTACACCATAATATTGAATTATTTGCATGTCTATTTCCTGACAGTTAACTTCTGTTGATTTCCTCAACCCTAAAGAACAGTCTGAGCCTTCAACTTTGCAGATGTCTGAAGCTCTGCAGAATTTACACTGATAAGTTCTACCATCTTGAAAATAAGCCCTTTTTTAGCTTTCATAAAAGTGATTTTCTTTCATGTTCTAGTTGTGCTACGTTTAGCCTGTGGTTGAGAATCTCAGACCATGGCCACTTGGGCAGTTATGGCTAGAACTTCCCTACTCTGCCCTCGCTCTGCACCTGCATTCTGTGTACCAGCTGCGGCCTGGATGTCATGCAACTGTTTAGGATGGGGGTCAGGGGTTATCAGCAGCAGAGGAGAGCCACTCTTGTGCTTTTCTAGCTCCCAGACTGGTCTGGATCCCAGCAACCCTCAACACACACCCTTGAGTTTATTCCCATTGGTCTCCTATCCATGGAGCTATGCCTTTGTTAATGAAACTCCATCTTCATGAAGGATTCAGACATCTTCAATGGTAGAATCATAGAATGGTTAGAGTTGGAAGGGACCTTAAAGATCATCAAGTTCCAATCCCCCTGCCATGGGCAGGGACACCTCTCCCTAGAGCAGGTTGCTCAAAGCCCCATTCAACCTGGCCTTAAACACTTCCAGCGATGGGGCATCAACAACTTCCCTGGGCAACCTGTTCCAGTGCCTCACCACCCTCACAGAAGATGTCCTTTAACTTATCAGGCATCTTTGCTATTATTCATGTGGTAGAAATAAGCAGGGCAGACTTGGTTTAGTTCAATCTGTGATTCAGAAAACATCAAAATGTAGCAATGTCATCTTCTGTTGATCATAATCTGGAAGTCAGTCTTTAAATTCATCACTTGGATTGCCTATTGATGATTGCACCCATCTGCCTGCTCATTCACAGAAATGAGACATGAGGCGGAGTAAAAGACATTAATGCATCTCTCAGTGCAGAACCGCTCTCTCTGTTTAAATCTTAGCCTAGCCTAGTTTTCAGTGCTTTTCAAGACGTTCGCAAGAAAATAGCTCCAGTCTGAAGAGTTTACTGTTAACAAATATTCTTTGCTCAAATATTTCAAGACATTTTTATGAGTGAATCTACAGCCTGTAAAATCTTTGAGCTAATAGCAGGGCTGAGCACAGGGAAAAAAAGTGAACATGCAAGCCTATGCACTTCAGCTTTATCTCCATTGCTTTATACTGTTCTACAGCTGAACCTTTTTGAAAGACTTCTGAGTGCTTTTCAATTATAGTGTAGTGTTTGTGATGTGGAATCTTATCCAGCAGGGAAAGAGATAAGACCACCACATTTATTTCACTTGTAGTCTATTGACCCATTACAAATTATAAGAAGGTAGTTTGACAGGATCCTAGAAATCCATTCCCTTGCCGCTTGTGACAGCTGGAAAAAGAGGGAGAACTATGCCCTGGAAAAAATGGTCATAACGTAAGTGGCAAAAGAAAAAAACAAACTATGTAGTTGAAGACTCTGGGTTTGGACCTCTGTGTATGAAACACAGAATATAGTGACAGAAAACAGTGGCGTTTGTAAGATATTTGAGATATAGTCACTGAAGTCTAGACCAGTGCTGAATAAAAGCTATTAAATAACTGATTTTGGAGGGAAACATAACATGCTTTTCTGGGGTTACCTTGAACTGAAAGGTCTGCAGTATGCTAAGTCTTCTCAACAAATTCAATGTAAACTAGTATCTGGTGACATTCTTTTTTTTTTTTTTTTCCCCAGTGAAGATAGGTTATAAAGTTGTATCTGACATAAGTGGTTTTCCTACAGTTTATTTCTTCCTTTTGTGGTACGACGGTTCTCTGCACCTTTTTCTGAGAACTCAGACCTGAACAAGACTAATCAGTCTTGTACACAGATGTAGCAGGGATTTGGACAGCAGAGCAATGTCCTTATAATAAAAAACTGGTAGGAGCAGAAGTTTTGTTACGAATCTCCCTGTTCCGACAAGATGAGATGTGTCTTGGGGAACCTTTGAACCTTAGCTATGTTTATCCCACAGCTGTCAGCAACGTGCCCGTACTGTGCAAAAGTGCAATACCTGGTTGATAGAGCTGTGCTGGTCGAAACCTTAGTGTGATACCACTGCATCAGGAAAACTTCAAGAAGGATGTATATACTCATGTGTCTGTGTCACTCCACTGTTTATCAGACTAACATCGTGGCCCTTCAGCTTCTCTCAACAGTCTTTTAAGCAGAAACATGGGTGCCAAGAACAATTCTTGTTCCTAAGAAAGGGCTAGAGGTGGAGGGCTATTGAAGTGAGTGGTGCCTGGCAGAAAGAGGATTCTTAAATGTACAGTTTGACACCCCTCTTACTCCATGAGTCAATGCCTTTCTTTATTTATGCCTCAGTGATTCTATCTCCCAGTAGGCTTAAATTCTGCATCTCAGCAGCCAAGAGGTATGGGTAATAAATCCTGAATTCAGACAAGGGGGGCTTAAGATCAGAAATCTCAGCCCACAGAACGAACAGAAAAGCCGAAGATAGAGATGATGGCTGAAGTCTGCCAAGATTCAGAGAAATGCAGCAGTGTGCCAGATCCTCACTGGATTTGAACATATCAGCCTGGGAAGTGTCCAGTAAGGGGGCCCAACTGGGTCTGCAGTGCTGGTTTTGTGGTACAATATCACTACTAAAGTGGTTTCACTAGAGAACTCATCTCAAAACCAGATCAGTTTTCCAAGCTAATGTAGGGCAAGGCCTTGAAGACAAATAACAATGTATTTATATAGAGCATTTTTCTTTACCAGCAAACATGAAAAAAAGCACAGTGATTCCAGATTACAATGTCAGAGGTACATGAAGAACATCTGTCACTATGACAGAATCATAAATCATCCCGCTGAAATCCTGACATGTCTTTTTTTTCATTGGCAAAGTAGTTCTTTAAAACGGGATATAATTAAGTTGCTTAGAGCCACATATTATCAATTTTAAACCTGTTGTTTTTCTTATGTGAAAAATGTCAGATAAAACGTACCAGTTTTGTTTCATTTTAAAATGAAGCTAGTTTTAAAAAAAGTGATCACTGTATACCACAGCAATTCAGGGTGCTGCTAGGAATTGTCCCATGTGAAAAAATTATAAGGAAAATAAACCTGTGAATAAATGAAACAGTGCTGTAGGTGCTCCAGCAAACCATCCTGATGTGGAAGACAGATAAGTAGCGAGAGACCAGCATAGCTGCATCAGGAATTCTCCAGTGACATGAATATAAAAAAGGAATCCTACAAAGAGTGAAAGCAAGGACATGTCAGTGGGATGACTAATAAAACGGTAGTGTAAACATCTAGGGATAAAACTAGGAAGACTAAGTCGCAAAATGAGTTATAAGTTTCCCGGAGCATAAAATGGAAGAAAAAGAAGTTCTACATAAACATGAAGGAGTTAGAGGAAGAGAAGGGCAGAGGCACACATAACATACCCAGACTAGAGGGAAGCATTTTATTATTTGTTTTGCTACATTCTTTACGTGTGCATAGACATTAATGGTCCATACTCAACAACAATCTTTTTTTTTAAATAATAAGTTAAAGGGGGGAAGGGCATACACCAGAACAGACAAAAACAAGTGAAAGAATGTTTTAACAAATTAGACATATACAAGTCTCTAGAGCTCGCTGAAATTCACTTAATACACCCCGGGCTCTCAATTTATCTCTTTGAGTTCCAGGAAGAGTAGATAGGTCACTAGGACCTGCAGCAACTGTGTAGCCTACAATGGAAATACAGTTGGGATCACACTTCTAATTTTTGTTAATGATCAGATTCATTATTACAATATACATTTTGCAAGTTATTTTAAACAAAACACCAACTCAGTTTAAAGACTTGTTTTTCCTTAAATCTTGCCATCATGGCACATGATTTAAAAGGAGAAAAGAGGGAAGGGAGAATTGAAGGGAGAATTTGATAAAGTTTCTTAAATGTGGCATTGATAGCAGGCTCAGATTTGGGCACAATTAAGTTGTTGGCTGCAGCCCTGGTTTGCAGGGTTATAACTATTTCTGCTTTTAAAAATGTGAAATGAAGAATCTAGGGAATTACAGAGTACTCTGCCTAAATTCGATACCAAGAAATACAGTGGAACAAACTTTTGAGAAGTAAATGCACACACACCACAAGAATAATAAAGTGATAAGAAACAGATGATGTGAGTTGGTCAAACTAATCTAATTTCCTTCTTGAACAAGGCAACTGGTCCAATACATAAGACAAAGCATTAGAAATGACTATATATTGACCCAAACTGTATCTTGACCTCAGTAATGGCTTTTGACGCTGTCCCATATGCTCATAAATGAACTGGGGAAAGATGTCCCCATTTGAAATCACTCCTAATTCAATCCACTGTTAAATGTAAACCTAACGCGTGACTTCGTAATTGCACTAGAATGACAAAGAGGAGTCTTGCACAACTCTTAATGGATAGGCTTCTGTTCAACATTTCAATAAAGAGTTAGATGAGAGGATTAGAAATAATTATATACTTATAAGCTTGGTAGATGACACCATGCAAAGATTTGCAAAGTGTGCTCAAGGACAAAATTAGAATTCAAAAGTAACTCAGTAGGCTCTGAAAGGTTCTGAAATCCAACACTAAAAAATTGAACAAAGACAGTTGCAGAGGACTACATTTGGGAGGACAAAATCAAAAGCACAGCCACAAAATGCCAATGCAGATAAAGATCTAGTGATTAGCGAGGTCCATGAATGAGTCAACAGTGTGACGCTGTTGCGGAAAAGAAATAAATTTAATTCTAGATTCTCCCAAACTCTCTATTTGCAACATTATATGTAAGACAAGAGATAATTAGTGCTCTTCTTGGCACTGGTGAGACTTCAGCTAAAATTCTGTGTTTTATGCTGAAGCATCATAATTTAAGAAAGATGTAGATACACTGGAAACAATCCAGAGACTATCAAGAAGGACAAGAAGTTTTGAAAATTGGATCCATAAAGCATGGTTACAAGTTCAGCTTTTGTTTAATCTAGAAAATATAAGGCTATATTGAGTGTAGCAGTCTTGAAGTACATAAAAGATTATTATAAAGAGGGTAGTGACGCATTTTTTCATGCCTACTGAAGATACAGGCAGAATGTGAAGGAAATGTTTTTAGTTATACTATAATAAATATTACAGTAACATGTTGTAACTAGAAGAAAAGATTATCACTGGGATATACTACCTAAGAAGGCTGTAAAAATCCTGGTTTTAATGATTTTAGGTGCAAATCAGAGGGACTGCCATCTGCAGTTACCAGACTGTTTTGGTCTTTCTTTGAAGTTAGGAGATGGACTAGGAGAATATTTTGTAGTATGTGGCTGAAATCCCTGGAACCATGACAGAGCGTACAAGTTATTATAAGGTAATCCATAACAGGTTTTCACTAAGAAACCATTGGAAAATTCCATATGTGGTCCTGGGCATATTCATTGGCGATAATGGAAGACTGTACATGTTGTTCTCTGGATATTTTTTTTTTTTAAAAGACTTGTTTGCCTTTGATTTTGTGTTGTGGAGTTTTTTTGGTTTGTTTTTATTTTACCTCAGGAAGGTTAGGTACAGCTTTGATTAAAAACATTAAGGAATAACAAGACTACATAACCCCTTGAGGTCCCATCCAACTCTATGATTCTATGATGCATGTGCAATTTCCAGTATTTTTTCTGGGTTGTTGAAGAGCTTTGTAAGCACAAGTTAATTATTAAACTTGTTCTTTTCCAGGAGCAGTAATGACCTAATCATTTATGATAGTGCTCAAATGAGGAATTAAACAAACATATCCAAAATAAACAGATTAAATAATCTTTGCATATGGAAAAGGACAAAATCTTGTCTTTGTGCCAGAGGGTCTGCAAAACAACAGCAGAGATACAGACTCCAGTAAAACCAACAGGTCAGGACTTCTTGATAAGTGAGAAATTCCGAATTTTAGTAATGGTTTTTGTTCAAACTTTTAGGAATTTTGGAAAATTAGAAAAACGGGAATGGGAGATGGGAATAAGTAATATTCTAAGTGTTTTGGAAAGGTTGTAAAGTTTTAAGGGCTTGAATTAGAACTTAATATTTCAGCATTCAAAAACCAAAATGTTGGAGTCTCGGTGTACCACATATACATCTTAGGTAAGGGAGCTCAGTGAACATTACAGGAACCACAGTCCTCCAGGGACCCTAGCATACACAAGAAAATGCCAACTAGAATTACAGTGCAAATAAAGTAGCATTCTGCAATATGATATTTTTGGTGTGAGGTCAAAATATATCTTTTTAAAACCATACTCCCAAAGTAAAACTGAGAAAAACAAAGTTTTTCAGAAAATATGCTCCTTGTTAGAAATTCAAACCTGTTTGAAACTTCTGACAAATTATAATCACTGCTTAATATGTATAAAAATACTGTCTCAAAAACGTTTTCTAGAGAAACCTGTGCTCATCACAGTGCACCATGCTGTTGACTCCAACAAGACTGTAAACATTGGCAGCGTTTGCAGTTGCCATTGTTATTTTAGTCTAGTAAAAGATAGTCATGAGCCTCAAAGGTAAGATCAGGATCTGGACCAAATATGACTTCTCAGAAGTTCAGAAATATTTAAGTTTGGTGTTTATTGTTATTCCGTACTGAATGTCTACTGGTCTTTTTGTTCTTTATACATTTTTAAATGTACATGACTTTTAGGCAGAAAAAATAATGATTACACACCGCAGGAGAAACTTCTCTCTTATGGACACACACCAAAGTTTGTGAATTTTGCTGTGCAAGTGGATGAATACTGACCAGATGAATCTGGCTAGCTTCAGGTCTGTCTACCATTAGACACTCTACCTTTATTGAACAACGGTAAAAAAAGTACAGAAGTTTAAATATCCTAAAACAAACTCATCAAATGTCAAGGACATCCTTAATCCCAAGTGTGGAGGGATAATTAGAGCCAAGTGAACGAATCTTAGCTCAGCTGAGCCTGCTTAGGGCAGGCCTGGTGAGGTGGTTTTGTGGCCGGGACCTGTAGACCTGAAGGTGGACTGTTTGATTTGTAGGCCAGAATGTTGCATACAGCCCCGTGGCACATGCCAACAGCCTAAAGGGTCTTAAGCAGCTTAAATAGCTTTAAGCAGCTTTGAAGACTTAGACACTTTAAGCTTATAAAGCAGTTTAAGCTGCTTAAACTGCTCTAGGACTTTAACAAGGGCCCCACGATGCCGCTCCTCGCCAGGCGAGCGAAAAGAAGCTGGCTGCTTGCTGGGGCTTCCTTGCCATCAGCTGGAAGGAAGGAGCTACAGGGTTGACACAGATCCAGCCACGAGCCTGTGCAAATTCAAGCAACTGATAGTGATGTATTTTGGGAATGATGATAAGGAAAAGTGTACTCTCTCTCCCCTTGATTATCTCATGTTTCTTCCTCTTTTGTAGCTACTTCCCTTCCCCAGCCACTTCCTTCTCTTTTTCTATTTTCCCCCATTTCACACAGGCTCTTTCACTATTTCCTCTCTAATTAATTCTTCCTAAAGAGGTGCTCTTAATGTAGTGATATATTCTTATAAAAAGAACATGTCTTGATTCAGCCTGTTCAGTCCACAGAACCATGCTGGGGGCAACGGTCCATTTGTATCCCTACGGTTTAACATAGATCTAGACCAGTTTTTCCCAAGAGTCAGACATGAGGTGGCAGACGCAATGTGGAAAAAAATGCATAATTCCAGTAAGTACCAGTGGCAGCCGTTAGACTATCACCTACAGAAGCGAGTAATCAGAAGGGCTAACATTGTTCAGAAGAAGGAATGCAATTTGCCAAATCTGTATCACATTCCCTGTCATTTTGGAGGTTTCAGAAATGATGCAGGAGGAAGTTTGGGGACAATTGTCCAGGAACACGGTTAGAAGTGTTTTCCTATGTTGATAACCAACTAGGGCTGGAAGGACTTTGTTTTCAGCTTTCCCTCCACCTCTCTGAATTGGGGGTATGCTGCACAAACCACAGGTTTTTCTACTTTTACCAAAGGATGTAACACCTCCTCCCCCTTACATGTAAGTCAGCCGAGTGCAACTTGCATGGCTGCTCAATTTAATGCCAGTTGCATCCACATAGTGACAAGTCACTTTGAACTGCCATGTTAATAACTAGCACTGTGGTGACATTGTGCTAGAGTGCCTGTGCTAGATGTGATGTCCTTGCTGCTGAGGGTCCGCTCAGGTCTGCATCATCTTGCTTTTCTCATGCTGGAATTCCTTTTCCAGCTCCTTTAGTAGGAAGATTCTGCTCTTCTCTTTCGTATCTTTCACTCACTTCCTGGGTTCATATCCTAACTTCTCAGGTGTTCTCTCTTCAGAGTCCTCAATTTAACTGGCCCCATATTTTTCACAGGCTTATGAAGTCCCATCACATATGACTTTGTATATATCACACACTCTAATCAAAATTTGGCCGTGAAATGTAACTGCAAACCTTATCATACTCAAACAATATGTTCTAAAGACTTGAGGGTGTAAGCAGGAAGAGGGATCATGGTCTGCCTTACTCACTGCTCTATTATTTGCTGATTATCTACGTTATGCATTCCTAAATGATGTTGAATATTGCCATAGTGTGTATTGCATGAGAAGCATGTTCAATGTAGCATATTTATACAAGCATCACTTAACACTTTGATTGAGGCTTGATTTATACCAAATGCTGTTTTTCCCATAGCCCGAAAGTATGTTTGTCTCCATTGATATGGAAGAAATTTATTTATCGCATGATCTACGCTTTTAAAGTAATCAATGCATTTTAATACCTTTTCCCATTTTTCCAGCTATCAATTATTACTTCCTTCACAATGTATTCTAAAACTCTACATAAGATGCCAGTAGGATTTGCTAGCTTGTAAGTGATTAAATTATTTCTGCTTCTTAAGTATAGATTTGATACGCTCCTGTCAGGTGACATCACTGACAGTTAACTGGTTCGTTCTTAGTGGAGTCTTGGAACCACTGGAGCATGCTTTCCTTGGGTTTATGCCTTCTGTCTACAACATCCTCCTGATAGTCTCAGCTCCTTCTCAAGCTCCAGCCAGTTTGGAAGGAGAAAGGGCAGGTTGCCTGTGGGCTTCCAGGCCAGTGGAATGGTGTTAGCTGCCCAGAGTCCAAGCAGCTCCAAGGCTGGAGAGGGTGAGCTGTACCCACCATTCCCTCAGCTCTGACACTGATTCGGGTCTCGATCTCCTCTAGGCAGCTGCTCATTTGCATGAATGATTAATGGTGGGAATAAATGAGGTTAATTAATGTTAATGATAAGCATGGAAAAGTCATCTTTTGTGAATTCTGAAATGCCTTAGGTAGTCACATATTCATAACTCATGCATTTTCTCTACATCTGAGAACAACAAGGTCCACTTCTTTTTAGGAGAGTTTGGGTAGTTTTAGATCTGAAGGAATTTTTTAACATTTATAAACAAGAAAACATAACAGGAGGCAGCAGGTCATATATACAGGTCACAATTTGACAGACATTTAGGCATGTGCCTAATTTTCAATTGGAACTCGATTTCCTTTGGCTTCCAGGAAACATTGGTGTATATTAAAATTAACTCTGCTGATTTGAGGCAGTAGTGGCACTGCATGTTTGCATGCCTTGATAAATTTTTTTGGTGCATGTGCCAAAAAATTTTTGTCGGCTGTGTTGAGTATAGTGAGGCCACACGTTGCATTGATCCATCAATGGAAAAAGGAATTTTTCAAAATTGCAGTGGGACTAAATAGCCAAGTGCTGGCAAGTTGCTGGGGTCCTGTTGCTGGGCAGATCACCAGGTGTTGGTCCATCATAAGAGGGTTACTGCTCCTATTTCCAGCTGCTCATGCAGCAAAAATGTATGGGACAGCAGACTCACCCTTCCTTCCTTCCCCAAACTCAAGACTAGTGTCTGCTTGATGAGTCTGTAGGATTACAGCTGACCACTCTACAAGGACAGCATGGATCTTCATAAGCTAAATTACCACTTTTTCTCACCCCTCTGTCTTCTTCAGCAACTTCTCCCAAACCTTGACATTCTTACCATTGTTTAAGTTTTTTTTAATAATCTTGTTTATCTGAAATAAACTGGTAGTTTATTTCAACTTCAAAAAATAACTTTTCTTTACATTCCTTCCTAGTTTTTGGTGGGGTTTTGGGGGGGTTTCTTTTTCAGCTTCGGTGGCTATCTTCTTTGGCTAAGGGCTGATATAGTGAATTGTCTGAATTTATTACATGCCTGTGCGTATCATTTCCCTGGGTTGCAACACCAGCCCAATTCTTTGGCTCTGCTGGAAGCTATCCTAAGAGGTGGGCAGAGTTTTAGATTTTAGGAAGAAAGCCAGTGTTTGCACTCTACCAGTATTAATTTCATGCATTCCCTCTTGCATTCTTGATTCCATAATTGGGCTGCGCTTCCATCTCCACCCATATCCTGCCTTGACACACATCCGTGTGTGGATGACAGGGAGGAATGATGGGTGAGCCTGCAGGCTGAGTCACTCAATGGAGTTTGAGTGTCATTTGGCAATTAGGATGGAGAAGAAGGAAGTGTGCCAGCAAAACAGGTGATCTGAGCAATGCATCGCACCCCACATGCCAAAATGGGTATTGCACAATGCTGTGCCATGAAAGAGAAGTATGGAGAAGGGCACAACCATGCATTTCCAAAACGATCTTCAAAGTAGGAATTAAAAAAGTATCAAAACTCAGCCTACTTCTCTTCACAGACCACTTTAGAACCACGGGTGAATATAGCAATCAAGAAATGGATAGAGCAATGGTATAGTATAAGCCTGTCAGCATTTTTGGTCATTTTTATTTGTATGCCCTTTCTGGTGCATAGAGGCTCCAAAGCAGGATCACAAAAGCAATTTATGAGTATGCAGCAAATATGCTATTTGTTGGACTGTACATGCAATAAATGGCTGGGACTAATATGCTATTAGCCTAAGCACTAATATCCTCATTGCCTCTGATGCAGGTACCCACTGTGTTTCTGCTGGTCAGGCAGATGGTAATCACATGGGGAAGTGTCAGTCTCCATTGCTCTTTGCAATAGGCTGATCCTCAGTTTTGCTGAGTTGCTATCTTCTATTTTGATTTCTTTTTCGCAGGGTTTTAGAGCTTTTTTCAGTCAATATTTTTCCTTCAGTCCTTGAGTGACTGCTACCAACTCAACAATTTCACTTCTGTCCTTGTTTCTGCTTTTTTAATATATCTTGCTTGGCTTAGGTTTATGTGCTGTCACTCATAGTTCAGCAACCTTTTTTTCAGTAATGCAGAGCTGGGGTCATACAGCCAACCTAGGCCTTGTGCTAAAATAGTAAGTGTGTGAAAGATCTATCAAAGTAGTGGGAGAGAGACTGGTCTGTGCTCGTTGTGTCTGGCTTAAAAATGTGGACCTTGCCAGATGGCAAAAATACTCTGAGAAATAGATACTGACATGAACACCACCTGGGGTACACGCTATAGAACTAGTGGTAGCAATGATGGTCTCTGTAATGCCAAGCAGGAACGTCTGGGAAGGATGGACTTCAAAGGGAAAACGACTTTAGAAATCAGTGAAGCTGAAAACAAAACAGTGCTGCATGATATTCTGACTTTGACCATGCACAGATCTATAAGAAAACAAAGAAATCACCATGAGGATAATTAATCACTGGCACAGGTTGCTCAGAGAGATTTGGCAGCCTCCATCCTTGGAGGTTTTCCAGGCATGACTAGATAAAAACCTGAGCAGCCTGGTCTGAGCTCAGTGTTGACCCTGCATTGAGTGAGGTGGATGGACTAGGGACCTCCTGAGTCCCTTTCCAGCTAGTATCATTTGAGGATTCTGTGATTTAAGTTACTGCTGCAGCCAAGGGTAGGCAAGGTGGAGAAATGGTTTTACAAAGGGAGAATGCTCAGCATGACATTTCCCGATAGGATGGATTATCTGTAAAACTGCCATTTGAGTAAGGTGATCCCTTTTCTCTCCAGGTCCTGTCCTGGTGTTCCTAGTCTCTCTTCTGAGCTAGCGCTGGCCCTTGTCCAACATCTCTGTGAGATGTTTCAGCTCACCGACCTGGCAGAAGCTAATTAGTTTTTTTTTTTTTTAAACTGGTTGGATTTCTGCTGATTTAGTTAGCTGAACTATTTCACTAAGAGACAGATGAGCACCACAGCATGAGGAGGAGGTGGGAACATGTGGTTAAGATTGGAAGGAATTAAGGCTGGGCAGGGCCCTCTCAGTGGGAGCGAGCCATTAAATTTTCCTTGCTGCCTCATGAAACAATGTGATGTATCTGCAGCAGCTTCAATACAGGCATGACAACAGATTGGGTAAGTCCAGTCATATAGAAAATAAAAAATCAGAAATAAAAATTCATTAATGCTAAGACCAATGAGAAGTGTGGAATTACAAAACGGAACACGAAAGCAGACAAATCAGTGAAAAATAATGTTTAAGGAAAGATGAACAGAGATATATTAAAGACCTAACACTTGAAACTGAAGTTCTTGCCATGGTAGGAAACCACAGATCTTGTTTACCAAGTTACAAGAATCCTGTGTGGCTAGTTTAAACAGGAAATGGGGCTGATCAGAAGCAAAGATAGGGAAATGCATACAACAGAGATAAAATAGATGGGCAAAGCATTTTAAAGAAACCAGCAGCAAAAACTCAGCCCTACCTTGACACGAGATTCTGTGACACGAGATGATGTGACTTCAAATAACAGGAGATTGCACTGTCTCAGTAATGATATCAGAAAAGCAAGTTGTAGTCCAGTAGGTAGCAGCAACAACGCAATGAAAGACAATTTGATTGTAGCAGATGTGCTAAGAGACCATGATGTCACTACAGTTAAAAAAGTTGTTGAGTAAAATATAGGGAAAAAAACCCTATCTTTTGCTGAGGGGGAGCATGATGTTGTTAAAATATTTAAAAATGAGACCGTGTCTCTCTGCCCTACGCTATAAGGGAAAGGCTTGCAATGGAAAGCTACACATGATGACATAGATGATGGATGCAGAATTGGAGGTGAACATCCTCTGGACTCAGGCCCAGAAAACTGGATATTCACACAAAAGAGCATCCTGAAATAACATGTGCGATGACAGGCTTTGCTCATCACCACTTTCACTGTTGTTTTTTTCTTTTAAGGTTACATGACAGTAGCCTCGGGAGCACCCTGTGGAACCACAGCACTCAGCTTGTCCTCCATCATCATGGTCTTGCAGAGAGGGATGGATGGTCGCACCTGGGAATGCATCTCATTAAGAGACTGCTTCACTCTGAACACTGGTATAAAACAATGGTATGTCTGCTTTCTGTTGCTATTTTGCATTTTCATACATAGTTACTGTGTAGGCAGCACAAGTAGCAGCATACTATGGGCTGGATTACACATACCTTGGAAGCATAAATTGTGCTAGTAGCATTGTGTTACTGAGCTATAGACCTGAAAAAAGCTGTGAAGATATATAACTTAGTAAAAAAAGTAAGCCAAACAAGATTCAAAATCAGCTATCAAAGCAAACGTCCCTGAAAGCTTAATACCAAGCATCAAAGTCACTTTAGAAAACACAAATTCTGGGAAAGTAGAACAGCTTGCCTGTCCTGTCCAGATCCCACTTCTGAGTAATTAGGAAGGAACTGACAGCAAGGAGAGGAGAATCTTCCACCATTCATACTCATTTCAGCACATGGATATTCAAGATATTCAGTCCCAGAAAGAAAACAAGATTTAAAAAATTATTTACATGTAATTACAATGCTAAAATAGATTCTGTAAAGTGGAGACATCAAAGGTACTAGAAAACTAGATACCTTGAAAGGAAACGTGCCTATGAACAAGTCTGAACATTCGAGCTCCGTTCTCAGCTTAGGGCTGAGCAGCCCACCAGCTCATCTTTCCCCAGCGTCAGCAGGGAGCACAGGATATATTCGCTGTGCGTTCTCTGAATGAATCCCCCTCAAAACAATCCCGTGGAGATCAGTGTGTGTGAAGAAGAGGACACTCATTAGAGATTTTAAGAAGATGCGCCTCACAGGAACGACAGTGAACAATTTTAACTGTGTCCACTAGAAACACCATGGAATGACAGAGAGGAATGGAAGACACTAGCTCCCACTGCATGTACCAACCTTGCTGTAGGGAGAAGAAGTAAGAAAGGCTGAGGGACTTGGGTCTTTTTAGTCTGGAGAAGACCGGGGGCGGGGGGCGTATCTGACCCAATGCCTATAAATACTTAAAGGGTGGGTGTCAAGAAGATGGGGCCAGTCTTTTTTCAGTGGTGCCCATTGACAGGACCAAGAAGCAACGGGCACAAACTTGAACATAAGAAGTTCAGTCTTAATATGAGGAGGAATTCCTTCACTGTGAGGGTGGCAGAGTGCTGGAACAGGCTTCCCAGAGAGGTGGTGGATTCTCTATTCTGTAGACATTCAAAACCCGCCCGGACACATTCCTATGCAACCTGCTCTAGGTGGACCTGCTTTGGTAGGGGAGTTCAACTAGATGATCTCCAGAGGTCCCTTCCAACCCCGTATCATTCTGTGAATAACAGAAGGGCTACTAGAGAATCAAATATATCCCTTGTAATTGCTTTGTTTTCTCTGTGGAACAAAACTTGCGTTAACTAGCTTGTTTTATTAGCTGCCACTGCAGCTAATAGTTGTGAACCTTACTGACGGGGAGGAAAATAAAGCTCTTGCTCCAGACATGCAGAGAGTAGGTAATGTCCAAACTAAAGAACTCTGCCAAATGTTTGAAGGAGCTGGGGGCCTGCTGCCAAGGCACTGCCATGTGATTGCTGCAGTCATGATAGACTGGGGAGAGAGTCCATGCCAAGAAGATTTGGCAGGTGTGGGACTCAGGTAGTCATGCCACAGTGGAAATTACAGGATCTCTGATTAAAGGGATTTTGCCTTTCATGTATCTTCAAAGGTATCTGGAGTACAGTGGCGTCAAAAGCAACAACGGTTTATTTTTTATTACGTAGACTGAACGAGATATCTTTAGTCAAACTGCGTTGCAGTAGAGACAGTTCTGCTGTTTAACTATAAATATTTGGGTGTGCAATCTGGTGTTGATCTGCAAGGTTACTAATATCTATAAAATAAGTAGTCCTTTTTTATTTGAGTGATCTACCAAGTTGTTTCAGCTTGTTAAGTTTCAGCTTAGATCTGAGTGTGCTTTTTTAGGTGACACTGTTCATGTACGAGGGCACGGAGACTCCTCTTACATTGAATATGTTCAGGATATATTGTCTCTGCTACAGTTACTAGCCTTTTTCTTAGCCCAGTTTTAAGACAAAACCACTATTTCTATGCTTTTTTTCCAAGTAAAACTCTGCGGTCTATTCTCAGCTTTCTTCTACTTTTCTCATAAAATCAGACTCACACATATCCCAGATTCCTCAATGGTATCTGGTGAAATTTTCCCACCTTCTCTTGCTATATATATTCCTACGTCCTGAGCAGCAGTATGTGTCTGTGTGAGTAAAGACTGCTGTTATTTTAAATACCAGCCTTCATAAAGGAGCATCAGTGTTTCTTACATGTATTTATAATGAGAATTTATTTACTATTTTCACAGAGGTCTAACCTAATTTCCAAAATGAGTTTGTTCTTGGCCTCCAAGTTAAGCAACTAAATATATATATGTATATTAATTTGTGAGTCTGCCCACCAAAGCCCATATGTATTTATAGCAGTTGAAGTAAAGAGCCTTATTCAGGGAGGCTCTTAAATGTGTGCCTTCTTTTTAAGCACCTATGAAGATAAGTTCAGCGTGTGCTTGCACATTTATCTGAATGGGGAGGCATAAGGAGAATATTCTGGTTTTCTGAAATCAAAACCTTGCCTGAAATGTCACCGCCTGGATCACTTGCTGCTTGCAAGGCTGATAGCAGTGAGGGGATATAAACCATGGCTCACACTTGCCTCACCAGTAATATAAGCAGGCATTGCACACGTTGCATGTAATCATAGCACAGCTCCTTCCTTGGGTGAGATCATGCTGCAACATATCCTGCCTTTATGCAGTGGAAGCACCAAGACAAAGGCCACGGGTTCCAGAACGCAGCCATGACGAAGCAATATCACCGTTCTGACATTCAATTTTGTTATATAATTAAGAGCATTCAATTATAGACTGGAAGACATACTTACAGCGTATTAGAATATTCTCTGCTGTAAACGAGGTTGGGTTAATTCCCTAACAGGCTGGGCAGTGATAAGAGGTAGAGATTAGCTCCCAGCAGTGACTGTGGACAAAATTAAAGGAGTGGCGTGCTTGCCTGCCCAGCCTAGCCCCATCCTGCCCTGCCAGCTCCTGTGTCCTGGTCCTATAGCCACAAGAGCCTCTGTGGCAGAGAACAACGGGGCAATGTATGCTTTTTGTTATTATCTTCTAATAAATGATTTCTCCTTTGGATTCCTACCGCAGCTCTGCGCTTATACAGGCTATTGCTTGGGTGGAGCAGCTGAAAGCCTTATGAACAGCTAAGACTCTTCAACAATTTCAGTCATTTTCTTGGATTAATGTTGGATTAATTTCATCTCTGTGAAAGCAATGACTTTTGATACGAGGCCTCGTCTCTCTAGGCAGATCTGGCAGGTTCAGCCATAGCTCACATAAACTGGAACATTAAGGCTTGTTTCAAAGAGAAGGAACATGAGCCAAGACACAAACATGGGCCCCTATTTTGCCTTGAAAAATATGATTAGCTTTCCATTTTCCTCTTAGGCAGCATTAGGCTACTCCCCTGAGCGTGCAAAGGGCCCTTTATATTTTGTACATATTTGGGGGAAATTACCTTGGCATTACAGTCCCATAAGTCACTTTCAAAATATTCTAGATATCACAGAGAGATGGAAAGACAGCCTGTGACCAGAGTGCACAGCCTAGACACAACCAAGATTAAATACGAGGGCAGCAGGCACAGCGTGCAGATACATCAGGATGACTGCATAGTTATATTCTTGTTTTTCCGCTGTACTAACTCACAAAGAGGTCAAAATAAGCCTGTGTAGCAAAGACAAAAAAAGAGAAAGACATACTGGAAGAAATATTTATGTTTTATTAGCATATTCTCTGCTCTAAATGAGTTTGGGCTAATTACTTATCAGGCCACACAAGGATAAGAGGAGGAGATAAGCTCCTAATATCAAATTAGGAAAAATTAATTAAATAGAATAAACATAATTTATTTGATTCTGCTATTTCCTTTTAGAATTGCTTGGTCTTTAACAAATTCTTTACTTACTTTCCTAAACAGAAAAAAAAAGAGAGAAAAACGAAAACAAGCTGGAAAGAGATGAATTCCATCACTATACCTCATTTTCCTCAGCAGGATGAGAACTGCAGAATTAGCACAGTTTTTTGCTACTTGAGCTAATGATGTGCCACTACCAGTCATTGGTTGTCATCCTCCAAGCGCTCCCAGAAGAGGATCACTGATGGGCAACTTGCTTCTCGGTTGGGGTGACAAGCCATCGGGTAGATGTACACTCCAGATGTAAACTAACCTGCTGCATCTCCTCCAGCCTCTTCACCTTCCCTGCTTCATTCCAGACTCAGTCTCCTTCTGCAAGAAGTCAAAGTGGATCCCAGCTCCTGACCTCCCAACCCGATTAGCTCTTTGCTCACTCCTGGAGTGACATTCTTAGCTCCCAGCCTATTTGGCTGGACGACCCTAACTCCCCATTCCCTCCTCCTGACCCCGTTCCTCATCTAGTACAGCTCTGGGATCCAGTATATCTGTCAGAGATTTTCTCCACGGTGCATTTCAACAATTCTGTCCTCTGTAGTCTCTACTTGAACAAGGGAGCTACTGGCATCAGAGAAAGAACAGACTCCTGGTTTCCACTTGGGTGCCTGAACCTCTCAGGGCTCATGATAGCAGATGCCTATCCGTAGCGAATCAGACCTTTGGGAATGTTTACTGGTAAAACCAAAGTCATGTTTATTAAATGTTCACCATGGTTTTTCATGCCCTTATTTCATGAGGATAGAAACAACACATCCCTGGCAAATGCTGTCTTCTAGCAGATTTTAAGTCCTTGCACCAAACTTGCAAGATGTAGCCTTTGTCACAGAAGACGCCAGAATTTTTAAGCGCAGCACATTTTTCCGTACAACCTGTCAGACACATCAGACATGTCTGAATTGTTTTACACTAGTTCCCCTTGAGAATGCGTGTCAAGTAAAAAGTCCCGAATTATACAATTTCATATTGTTTAGGCAGGACAACGGGGTTGAAAGATTTAATCTCATAGAAAGCATTCTAATATCTTTAATGACCACTATACAGACTTCCATTCTCCACAGAAGATAAGGAATGTCCTTGCAAATAAGAAAAATTAGATCCTGCTGTGCCTAGGCCTACGCTCTAAATAGTTCAAGGTGACCAGTGTACAGCTCAGCCTGTTACATAAAATAATTTGCAAAGGTCAGTGAAAATTAAAGACAAAATGACAGTTTTTTCAAGCAAAAAAAGACACAGCGATAAGCCCCAAGGACTACGTTGAAATCATGTCCAGCAAAGAAGAAAAGTGTGGGACTAGAATTAGTGGGACAAAATTGATATACTGAAGAATAAGGCTCGCTGATGAGCAAAGTCATGAGAGGATGAGCTATTCCACCTCTGTGGTGCTCCAAGTCTGGTGAATCAGCTGCAAGGAAGTAAAATTTGACCCAAACTGCAGGAAGATAGGTAGATAGCGGGAATACAGCCCAGTAGCATTGCAAACATTTGCCCCATCCCCTGCAGACAGTCCCCTGTGGTTCCTTTGCACCAGACATTTATTATCAACATGAAAGGTGTGCGGACAAGGTTGGACCAGAAGGAGGAAGGCAGGTGGCCGCACATCTCCACTTGTGTTGGCCAAATCCTGAAGAACACCTGGAATGAGACCACCACAACTCCCTGGTTTGTGCTTTTCCTTCCCTCCCTAGTTCCTTCCTTTTTCATGTGTGTTTCCCTTTGTCTTCTGCTTATATAGAGTCTGCTTGAGATGTTAAAGCTATGTTCTTTGGGGAGCTGCCCCTGTGCTGTTAACTGACAGCTTCCAAAAGTCTGTGCTGGAGATGACAGCGCACTGCTGCAGTTTCCATGTTTCCCTGTGACCAACGGACAATATGCTGTGCTGGAGTTTTTCTAGCAATGAACTTGCTATTCAGAGACAACACCAGAGTGAGAGGTTGAGTTCCCTTCCCCTGCAGCTCTTGTGCTTTCTTTGTCCCTTATTCATACTGCCTGTCTCTCCAGGGAAAGACTGGGCTCTGACAATAGCTCCTCTAGTAGCAGTTCCAGCTCGTTTCAGTGCACTGAATAACTCTCTTTTCTAAAATAAATAAATTGTCTTTCTTACTATCTCTTTAAGCCTGTTAAACAATGGTGTTTTCCTCATACAGATTCTTAACAGCTAATGGAAATTGGAGATTTTTAAAACAAAAGCCTCGGTTTTCTGCATTTTTATTCTTTCCCCCCCTTCTCTTTTGCTATCTTTAATAAAAGGTTTAAAAGATTTGGTGTGGCTCATGTTGCCACGGGAATAAACAAGCTAAGATTTATGCACTGAAACCTCAAGCCCTACCCCAAAACATGTTTAGCAATACAGTTTTGTTACAGCGACACAGTATCTTTAATACATTTGACCCTCTGGGTCTATTTATTTTACTGAAATTTGACTCAGCAAAGTTAAATCCCCTTATATCATTCTGGAAGACAACTCATTTCATGTCTGGATACAAACCAATTCACCTCCTAAGCTGCATAATCAACTCCCACCTTAACTTGCCAGTTAGCACTAGCACAGCTGAATGGAAAAAGAAATCGTGATGGCTTTGTAGAAATGCGCTTAATTTCTATGGGATGCTCAGTGAGTATCAGAACAATAGACAGTGTATTAACTACTGTGTCTACTGACATCCTTTTTCCTTGGCTTAGGTGATATTTTTATGTAAGAGGATGGCAGCATACTATAACTGTATTAAGCAAAATTCTAGAATAGATACCATGAAGTAATAATTTTTTTTTCTTGACATTTGAGAAACTGTTCTGTAATAACAAGCTCTTGAACAAAATCTATAAGACAGTGTATTTTCCGTGTTTAAAAGGTTTCTCTATATGATTGTAAATAAGAAAAATCATGGAATCCACATATTCTGTGATTAATCCATATTCTCCAATCAACACAGTTTATTCTTCCCTCTTGCTGTATACTCTTGTGTGCAGATTTTGGTGTGTCTTTGTTGAATTTTTTATATTTATGTGTATTTATTAACAAGCAAAACAAACAAATCAGCTGTTTAAGGATGTGCTGGAATTAACTGCTATTGGAAAATGATATTTATTTCTATGTTCAGGCTATGGAATGCTAGCTGGGGAAATCTCTATTCACCTAAATATTTTAAGTCCATTGGAGAAGAACTAAAGGTTGGTCAAATAAGGCTTTTCTTTTCTTTTTTTTTTTTTTTCTTTTTAATATCTATTTTGTATTAGTCTCTAGAATCCGGGCAAGACAGCCCATTACCTTATGCCATAAACCAGTTCTTTCCCTCTTTCAGTGCAATCTGCTTTATATGTGTCGAACTCTTTTGATCTCCAGGCTCCTGGTCTGGCCAAACAGACTGAGATATTTCTACCTGGGCTATTATTTTCTTCTTCTCTTCTCCCCATTGATCTAAACCATGCTCCCCATGCCTCCCCAGAGGCAGGGCTTGTAAACCAACACACAGCAATGCCCTTGGCTAAGCAGGTTACAGAGAGCCTAAGAGCTCTCAGTATCTTTAGGTTCCACCACACCAGCTCTTATAGTACCCAAAGTATGGCTGCACATCTGCCTCATTTCTTTCACACTGCCTGGTAACAGCATTTCCAGGCTCTGCCAAGCTGGTGATGGCCACAGGACTACAGTCTGAAGAGGGAAAGACTGAAATACTGCTTTTCTCAAGACCGACATACGAGAGGTAATCATTGGTTGCCTGTAAATCTGAACCACTCAATTTTTAGTGGCTTGCAATAACTCTAACAGAGTTTCTTTTTTCCTCTACCTTGTTGAAGTGGCAGAGACCCTTCCCTTTTATTTGAAACACTGGTTTTCTTCAGCTCCTTATATTTGCTCTACAAGTCCCCAGGCTTTTTTCTTAATATAACCCTGTGACTTGGCTACAGCGTATCGCAGGTAATCGTATAAGAAGAGTGTGGTATATCTGATATGACTACCACACCACTCTGATCTGACATGATCTCGATGTAACGCTGTTGGGATGCAATTGCTATGTTGCAGTCAGCACAGAGCTGGCACAGTGCTGCCGGGAAAGTGTAAAGGCTGCAACAGAAATGCAGCAAAACTGGGAAGAAGGCAGTCAAGTGTGGCAAAATGTGAGCAAAGGAGTGGAAAGGCTGAAATGGAATACTAACAGTGAATACATTCAGGAAAAAATATTGGAGGGTGAAGGCTTCTATTTGCAGACACTGACAGTGAGAAGAGATGAATTATTTTCCTATGTAGGTAGGAAAAATAAGGTAGGAAAATGGTTGGGTTTTTTAACAAATGCACCTGAAACTGTGAAAGGTGTTGGGCTGTGGCATCATATTCCAGCGGTAAAAGTGGGAGTTGTTAAATTAAGCTGTTTAGCATTCATATCTGGGCAAGTCTGTAGGAAATTACAGCACAGAAAAATTCTGCACTAGCCTATTGGATAACCATAAATAATTTAAAGTAACTTCTATCTTGTTTTCTACAATTCAGTGAACAACTGACTATGCTGTCACCTAGTTTTACCATAGCTATGTCCTTTTACCAGAAAACAGTTGGGTTTTTGTGTTGTTTTTTTTTTTAAAGTAATGGACATTTTTTTAATCAGCTCATATTTTTAATCAACTTTTTAAAACAGCAATTGGTTGTTTAATTTTCGCAAGGGAAAAAAAATTGTTATGTTCATCACTTGATACTGATACTATCCAGGTCCGGTTTCACATGTATCCTTCTCAGTTTGTCACTCACTTGTCATTAATCAAGCAGAAGCTAACAAATAAAATGATGTATTTTGTAAAGGTGAACTATCATTTCAGTCACTGTGAAACTGTGAGTAGAGACACCAGGACAGACTGTCAGGAAGTCCAACTTGCTCTAGTTCTAGCTACTTCAGTGGAGTTATGCTCAGTCATATTTGCTGAAAATGTGAATTTTGAGCATCCTTGTTATCTTCTTTTTTAATACAGTATAATCTCTGTAAGAGTAATAATAACTTGGAATAACTTTGGTTTTGTTGGTATCTGAAAAGAAAATTATGTCATTAGCTGTGAGTTGTCTCCCAAGACAAAAATGCATCCAGTTATTACTTGAGACAAAGAAAAACTTTGCAATATTCTCCTTATTTTAATCTTTTACTGCATGACAGTAATGACAAATTAGAAATTACTTCTGAGTTCCAACTTCATTTTAACATTTAGGATATCTGCCTGCTGCACATTTTATATGAATTCCAATTACAACAATATGTGAGACATCTCAGTCTTTGAGGTCCCTCACAACATGCCCGTGGGACAGAAAAATGCTATTTTTGTGCAAATGCAAACAGAACTATAGAGTCACTAATTTGCCCAAGGAAGTATGTGATATATATTAAAAAAATTAATCCAGTTGTCTTTAATCCTAGAGTATGTCTCTAATGGATGAACCATCACCCTTGATCCTAGCTGAAAAGTCAAAAATTACCAACAAAAAATACACTTACATTCATGATCACAGTCACTCTAGATCACTAAGATATTCCTTTAGGGTAAGGCTTGTTTGAAAACACATAAAAGAAATAAATTAGGCGTTTATTTAGTTACATATTGCCCACAGTTCTACGGAGTTGTGAAGAAAACAAATCTGGAGTGCTGCATTGCACAACTTCATAACATTGCAGTTAGATTTTCCCCTGTATTTACAGACTGGTTTATTTTAAAATCTATTCAAGCATTGGAAAATCATAAACATGTAGCTCCACAGATCCAGAGGTCAGGTTTCTAAGACTGTAATACATAACTTCTGCTTACTAAGCTCTTCAATTTAGGGTCAAACCCTGCTTGCTTTACTCATGTGAGTGAAAAAGCAGGATTTGTCACAGTATTTATGGCTCCGCAGCACTGACACTGCTCCAAATATAAACAAAAATATGTACTAAGGTACTAATCTAAGAGGGGCAAAATATGACAGCACTTGGCAGGAACATTTCTAAGAGGTGTAACAGTGCTTGCGTGCTTTCAGATGAAATATAACTGAATCCTGATAATACAGTTGTTTCTCTCTCCTTACTAGTACCTCTGAAGGTTCACACCAACGCAGCTGAAGCCTCTATTGATACTACAAATCTTGAAAAAAAACAGACCAACAGATGCAAAAGTTGGTATCACTCTTAACTTCTTCAATTTTCCTGTACACCAGCATGTGGTATTTTGGATTATGCAAGCCTCAAGTCCTACCGTTTGCCACACCAGCATAAAGGAGAAGCAAGTAAAATTTTTAGCATGGAAACTTCCCTCTCAAATCTGCCAGAGGGACATAGAGAATGGCCTGCCACAAAGTCACATAACACCCTAAATCAATAGTCATCCATTGATCCATGTGAACCACAGGCCTCTGATCTTACAGCTAATCCTTCTTTAGCCCATTGGTACTGAACAAACTGCTTGGGATACTTCAGAGTCCCCTCCAACAATGGTCACCCTGTTGGGGTATTTAACGAGAGAGAGACCAGATGGAACCAACCACAGATGTACATCTCAGCTTGTAATAAGTAGAGGAATATTTCTATTATGTTATGTATTCTTTTTTAGTTTGTAAAATACCATTTCTGATCATAAATGGTGGTCTTCATTGGAGCATCTCTCCTGCAAAGGCACACTGAGAGATCTGGGGTTGTTCAGCCTGGAGAAAAAAAAGTTCCGGGGAGACCTTCTAGCACCTTTCCAGTACCTGAAGGGGGTGTACAGGAAAGATGGGAAGGGACTCTTTATTCAGTGACTGTAGTGATAAGACAAGGGGTACTGGTTCTAAATGGAAAAAGGGTAGGTTTAGATTAGGTATTACAAAGAAATTCTTTCCTGTGAGGGTGGTGAGGCACTGGAACAGGTTACCCAGAGAAGCTGTGGATGCCCCATCCCTGGAAGTGTTCAAGGCCAGGCTGGATGGGGCTTTGGGCAACCTGCTCTAGTGAGAGATGTCCCTGCCCAGGACAGGGGGCTTGGAACCAGATGACCTCTAAGGCCTCTTCCAACCCAAACCATCTGGAAATCGCATGTGGAAAGGCAAAGGCAAAATGAACTTTGCCTGTCTCTCACCCTTTTCCCTCAGCTGCTGACTAAATACAAAGACTTTGAGAAGGGAATGTTCTTAGATCTTCAGTATTTGCCTAGATCTATAAATGCCTTGTGCTAATTAAGAGTAAAATGTGTGGGATTTAGATATTGTTTATCTAAAGTTCCTGTATATATAATCTATACCCTTTAATTTCATTATCATATAATCCCCTAAGAATTATTACCATAAATTGTGATGACAGAATGAAAAAAAAAACGGAGAGAGTCTTGGGATAACTCACCCCTTAAGTCTTGGGGCTTAATCAAGTCAGAGTGCCATGCCTCCCACTGCAGAGAAGGCTTTCGGGGCCCAGAAACCGGGTGAGAGCCTTGACCTTTATATGCAACAATCTTGACATCTGTCCAGACCAGAGGGCTCAGAAGGTGTTATTCCAGGTAGCGCAGTCCTGTGTCCACTGTGGCTTTTAGCCAGCATTGTGACTTGTTTATCCTCTATTTCATCGTCCCACCCTCTATTCAGGGCTGTCCAGAGAAGTTGCATAATAAAACAGAGGAGTTGGTTTGGCTCCAGTTAGTCCTGGTGCCTGTTGTCCACTGTGGGTTTCGTTTAGTTCTGTGGAGGAGACTTGGGACACAATGAGAGGAAAACTCCAAATAGCTCAGAGGCTTTTTAAGAGGTGAACATTTTATTTACTAGCTAGTTGCTACTGGAAATAAAATTTTCAGTAACCAAGATAAGGTTAGTTATATCTTTCTGATAGGAAATTTGTAGCTTGATCCTTTGGCTTAAAATGACAGATTCTGAATTTTCTAATGAGCTTTGCTTCATTGAAAACCAACTCTGTAAAAGTAGCAACATGTAAAAGCAAACCAATCCTTCTTCTTCCTGTATGTACATTCAGAATCCTATCTCCAAACAGTCATAGAGAAAGTTTTCCATGCTTTTTTTCCCCTTCTTGTTAGTTCGCATAGCCAACAGTAAAGGCCTTGTTTACATTAAGCAAATGTGCAATGATGCAGCAAAATCAATTTAGTCACACTGATGCAAATCCTTCACACAGACGTAATGCCTGTGTGCAAAGTAGGGCATTTCTGAATATACACAATATTTAAAATGAAGTGAAAGAGACAGATTCTATTCTTCCTGGCTGATTCCTTAATGTGACTCATACAGGCAGCCCTGAAAGCCTAAGCTGAAAGAAAGGGACTTTCTAGTCAAAAATAAGGGTTCATTAGGAGTACCGTTGATCTTGAAGGAAGATCATGACCTTTAGATTGCAAGTTGCAGTAGCTTAACAGATAGATTAATACTTTAAAAACACACCCTGTACATTTAAACTGAGCATACTTGACCTTAAAACCAATGGGAAAATAAGTATGTGATTGCATAACTCCATTTTACCATTACTTTTCAGAAAAGAAGTGAAAATGAATGTATTTTTGGTCCTGGGCTTTTCTTAGTAATTTAATGTGATCTGTTGTCAACAAGAGGGAAAACAAGCCTCTGACACTCAATAAGAATAAGAAGAGAAGAAAATGTACCTTACTGTGGGTAAGATCCATGGGCAAAAAATGGCACAGTCTGTGAAGGTGTTTACTGAAAACGAGCTGGGGTCACCAAGTGAGGTGACAGCAGGAATACCAGTAATGAGGTAAAGGCCTTTTCTTATTATTTTTTGGTTTTGTAATAAAAATGGTTCAGAAAATTGTGAAGTTGGAGTACAAATTCTGGTTGTTTGGTAAATCTTTCAGAAGTTTTGGGAAAAAAAATATTATTCCAAATAATTTATGTTGTAATATAAAATTTATTTGACTTGGTAATAGATGAAAGACCAAAATCCAAACAAAATACTTTTATTGAAAACATAGTTTTTAATCAAATCCAGAGTATGTCTCCAAAATTTTTCCTTAGAAATTATTTTAACACTGGGGAAAATTTTTGCTAATCTGAATATTAGCACATGCTGAAACCTGGGAACCTTTTGTTAAATGAAATTTTGATTCTCCTTACAGCTAAAGACTCACACTGGGGAAGTGTAAAAAGATGTGATACTGGGCTTCATTTCCATGTGCATTTACCTACAACCATTCCAACTGGTGCCAAAAGTTGACTGTTAAAGCAACTGTATTCTTCATCCGCCACTCTCACTAAAAAAGAAAAAGAAGTTTAAGAAGTCCCTTTTCAGGAATGAAGCCAAGGCACAGTCTCATCCTGGTGGGTTACAGTCTCCCAGTGGTGCCAGGTGACTTGAGAAACGGTGCTCTGTAGGTCCAAATTCTCTTTGGACCTTCCCAGAAACATACAGTAGCAGCAATTGGCAATGCTTCATTTTTTTTTCTGACAATAGCTCTAATGCTAACAAGAGCCCAGGTAGGAAACCCTCATCAGAGAAAGAGACAGGGGCAAGGGAAGTGCTTAGGCATGTAGGGAGCTAAGCACTCAATTATTACTGAATTTCAAATCCACAGGCACTACAGCTATACCCCCTACCTTATAATTCCTGAGATTACTGAGTTTTATCAACAGAAGCTGTGGCCCCCACTGGATAATTCCTGAGTTCCTTGAAATGAGTCTAATACCCAACAGGGTTACTTGTGCTGCTGCAGAAAGCTATTTCTGGCCTTTTATATGTCAGAAAGGAAACTGGATGTGATGGATTTGGAGCTGCCCTGGGATAATTTAGGAATATGGTCTGTTGGCCTGATTATTTGGATGAATGTCTGAGTTTAACTCATCAGGGGTTTGCTTGCCACTCTACTCTTAAATAATTGCTGGGCCGGTCTACAATTGCAGCCCTGGGATGACCCACTTCCATTGAGGCCACACAGCCAGGGAGCATGGGAACTTGGAAGGGGAAGAGATTCAGCTTTGAACCCCGGGCAGTCCTAGCAATCCAGCACATTCCTAGAAGAGATGTAGGTCTCCAAAAGTCCACCGGGGATTAGAGATGAGACCTTTAACTGTTTGATCAAAATCACTGGATGGACCATTGTTATAAGCATACAATGCTTATAAATACTTAAAGGACAGGTGTCAAGAGGGGCTAGTCTTTTTTCAGTGGTGGCCAGTGACAGGACAAGAGATAACGGGCACAAACTTGAACACAGGAAGCTCCAGCTAAACATGAGGAGGAACTTCTTTACTTTAAGGGTGGCAGAGCACTAGAACAAGCTGCCCAGAGAGGTGGTGTAGTCTCTGTCTCTGGAGATATTCAAAACCCACCTGGACATGTTCCTGTCCAACCTCTTCTCGGTAGGCAGGGCAGTCAGATTAGATGAACTCCAGAGGTCCCTTCCAACCCCATATCATTCTGTGACTGTTAGGGGACATTACCTGGGATGTATTTGCCTTTAGACATGCTAATTCCATGTTTTCATCAAATTTTCTATGGAAGTGAAGGATATCCCTAAATTTTGAAAAAAAAAAAGGGTTTGTGAATCCCACAGTAATTTTCAGCTGTTTTTATCTAGTACTGGGCCTTCAGAATTGGCACATTGCCTCTCCCCTCAGGCAAGCCCTTTTTCCTAAGGGGATGATCCCTGGGTTAATTTACAAAAGCACAGTGACTTCTCGGAACATGAGACTAATGGAAAGCTGCGGAGTAGTGGTGTTATTCCACAGTTTATAGTGAAAGCATGTTGGGTGGAGCACTGGAAACATTACAGGGCAGCTGGCCCACTCCAGGGTGTTGGACCCAGCCTCACCTGTGGTGAGCTTCCAGCTAAGACCAAGATGGTCAAGTGAATCTCTTGGCGATTGTGAAGGAAGAGTGCCAGTGGTTATTTGCCAGGTGCTGAAGAAATATTTGGCTTGGGTAAATGGCATATACAATAGGGGACAAAGAAGGTTTCGAAGAAACCATCCCTCAGTTTGGAAGAAAAGGTTTTTTGTTTTTCTTTTTTTGTATGTTTGGGGTTTGTTTTGTGTGGGGGTGTGTGTTTATGTGTTGGGTGAGTGAAATACAGAAAACAGGAAGTTGAAAATCCTAAGAAAATTACTTGAGAACCAAGTTTTACTCACTCTCTCTTGGCCAAGAGAACAAGTAAGTAGTTTACTACAGCTTCATGGCTGCTTGACTGTGGAGTTCAAAAAGGCCTAAGATGTATTCTAGAACAATTCTTAATTGAGCCATCACAGCTAGGGAGGCACTACGTTCAATCACTGCTTATTCCAGCTGTTTTTGGTACATAAAGTTTTCCTTCTCCACTGCTGCTGGAAAGGTGAATATATTACATCTCCTTAACTGTGAATTCTAATGCACTCATCTTGTCCCCATTGAACATTTTTTACACATGTGGATTTCACTCAACAGCAAAACCAACCATATATTAAGGCATTCACTTGTCAAGAGAAACTAGACTAGAAAATACTGTATATTCTGTGGCAGATCCTCCCAGTGACTGCTTCGTGTTGCTGGTAGCAGAGTCTGGCCACCTCCTGGATGACCACAGTGGCAAAAGCATATTTTTAATGATACAGACGGCACACTGAGTCTCCTCTGCCACTTCCTTCACTGTTGCCACATAAACGATAAAACTGAGCTGACAGGATCACGCTGCAAGCCCCATGGCTTTATTTTGGTCCACAAAAAAACTTTGGAAAGAGATGGTTTAGTGTCATATGTCTGTCTGAGGAGGAGGAAATGTACATGCCAGTGTCTAGGGGTAATCTGGGAAGGGCTGTGTTTTGTAAGGCCCAGTGACTGACTACTAGAAAATCTAGAAAAACAGGGAGGAGACAAACAACTAAACCAGAGACAAAAGGAAGATATGAGAGCCAGCAAGTAAATTCTGCATGCAAGGAACTCCTCGTCACAAGCCCTGCATTGGGAAGTTCTGCTGGGCAGCGGGCAGCCACTTCCTTTCACCGCTGAAGTTTCTGAACAGTAACTTTTTGTAGAACTTGTTGAGGAAATCTAGATTACAAATGGCAAAGATCTAGACTGTGGTCACAAAATGTATATCTAAACAGAAGGCAAAGTGCTGGAGCAGTAATATTGCTTCTGGACTTTGCTTTAATTGGGATGTCCAGAGGAAGCAGAAGATTTAATACAATGCACATATTGTGAACAGAGTAAGAAGGAGCAAAGCAAGCTCTTAAGTTCTTCAGTAAGCACAAAAGAAGGAAGGAGAGATGAAGTAATTTCAACTTCTGGTTGTTTCATGAGGGTTGTTGACATGATCCCCATGCTTTCTAAGCTGACCCTATCTGCTTATCACTATTTTCAGTTCTCCACCGGTTTGTCTCATCCCAGTGAAACACTGGGGAAGTCAACAAGTCATAGCCTGCTTCTGACAGAAACTAGACAAAACTGGGAGCTGTTTTCAGGCTGAAGGCAGTACAGCATGTATTGCCCCACAGTAGATTTGTCTACATTGCCTTATACAAGCAGCCCCAAGCCACCTCTGCCTGGGGTCCCCATTGGCTACATAGCTGTGGTCCAAAAGCAGTGCACCCAGGTGAGTCTAATGGGGTGCACCATCCTTCATTAATTGTTTCCATATTTTGTATGAGCAATGTGATTATACTTGAAAGTTTTTTCCTTCACTCCCTACATAGCAGTTTATCTTACAGTGGTTATTTCTGCTCCTCCCTACTGCTTTTTGCTCCTGTCCTGAGTACTCCTAACTAACACCAATAGGAAGGAGAGCAGGGCTCTACATTCAAATTCAGATCATACAAGTTCAAACATTTATTTTAAATCAGATGCTGCTCAGATGCCAATGTGACTACACATTTTACAGCACAGTTTGTGTGAGCTTTGCAAACATCCCAAGCAAACAAACTTTGCAGAAAACATAATCATATCATTTTACTAATCTCTGGAATACTGGCTCATTGGGATCATCACTTCCAACAATGCCTCTGCTCAGACCCTTTGCAGAGTGATCTTTGGACCATTTCATAATGTCCCTGTTTTCCTGTGTTGACAGCTGTTGGAGGAACAGCTTATATGAGTTACAGAAACCACCTAGTTTGATGATCTTATGACTTGCTATCATCCCTCACAAATACATTATTCATTGACTTTCTGATCATGTTTGCTATTAAAACTAATCAAACACACTTTGGTTATCCCCAGCTTCCTGACAGACCCATTCTAATGGCATTTTTGATACTTTTTTTCACCCATGGAACCTGTTCCATCCTCCTTAGCTTTAATTCCTGAACCTATTTCATCATTACCACTTACCTGATTTTGGTGTGCTAGCTCCCATCACAGGGAATTGTTAGAACATCATCGCGGGGTGTGAGACAGCCAGGCCAGTGTGTGTGTGATCAGAGAAAGAGGACAAAGGGGGCTCTGCTCTCCCAGTTGGAGAGTCCCAGCAGGGGGAGAGAGGCAGCTGGACTGGCTGGGAGGCAGAAGGCGTGCTTCAGGAAACTGCTTCTGGTGACATTTTTTTCCCCCTATGAGTTGGCAGGTCAAGAGTTGAGAAGGTACAGCTTGTCCCCTCTGTTGATATTCTTAACCAGGGAATGACGTTTATCTCTTAACAGGCTCTCATTGTAAAGCCAAATCTACTCCCCTCTTCCTTCCCCCTCCCCCCGGCCCCGAAACAACTTTTAGCATTGTTCTCCTGTTATCATGGTAAATTATGGATGTGAGACATGCTGAATCACGACAATTCTCCTGTGCACAGTAGTTCTATGTGCTGGAGAAAATTGTCTTTTGCCATGTACGGCTTTTTTATGCTCCTACTTATTATGGGTGCAATGGTAGCGTTTTGATGGGATAGCAAGGAAGCGGGAAAGGCATTGGCTACTCTGGGATTTTAAGTGCAGACTTCTGGAATATTCTGAGGAATGTGGGTTGGTTTATGATTCATCTGTGACCAATGTGTGAGCAGCACTTTGTGTCTGCACATGTACTCAAGCTTAGGCATTTGATTCAATAAAATGTTGCATCCAAACCAGAATTGTACTTTTCCATTGTAGAATCATAGAACGGTCTTGGTTGGAAGGAACCTTTAAGATCATTGAGTCCAACCATAAACAATGTCCCTGAACACCACGTTTACCTGTCTTTTATACATCTACAGACGGTGATTCCACCATTTCCCTGGGCAGCCTCTTCCAACGTTTGATAGCCTTTTCTCTGAAGAAATTTTTCCTAATATCCATCATAAACCCCCCCTGGTGCACCTTGAGGCCATTTTCTCTTGTCCTATTGCTTGTTACTTGGCAGAAGAAACCAACCCCCACCTGTTCACACCCTCCTTTCAGGTAGTTGCAAACAGCGATAAGGTCTCCTGTCAGCCTCCTTTTCTCCAGGCTAAACAATCCCACCTCCCTCAGCCGCTCCTCATAAGACTTGCACTCTAGATCCCTCACCAGCCTCATTGCCCACCTCTGGACATGCTCCACCACCTCAATGTCCCTCTTCTAGCGAGGGGCCCAAAACTGGACACAGTACTCAAGGTAGGGCCTTACTGGTGCTGAGTACAGGGGTATGGTCCCTGCCCTTAGTCCTGCTGGCCACACTATTCCTGATACAGGCCAGGATGCTCTTGGCCTTCTTGGCCACCTGGGCACACTGCTGGCTCACGTCTCACTGTCTGTTGGCCAACACCCCCAGAACCTTTTCTGCCTTCTTTAATTTTACCCATCTCCAATTAGTTTCAGCCAGGGAATGTGCCTTCTGTGTGTGGAAGTACGGAGATGCTTTGCAAAACCGAACCCAGGCCAACATTTCCAGAGACACCCATGCGTGACGTGGGGGAGGAGGAGCACTGTGTGCAGGTCTGGAGCCCTCAATATAGGAAGGACGTGGACCTGATGGAGTGGGTCCAGAGGAGGGCCACGAAGATGATCAGGGGGCTGGAGCACCTCTGCTACAAAGATAGGCTGAGGGAGCTGGGGCAGTTCAGCCTGGAGAGGCGGCTTCTAGGAGACCTAATAGCAGCCTTTCAGTACCTCAAGGCAGCTACAGGAAGGCTGGGGAGAGTCTGTTTACAAAGGCCTACAGTGACAAGACAAGGGGCAATGGATTTAAGTTGGAGAAGAGCAGATTTAGATTGGATATTAGGAAAAATTTCTTTACTCTGAGGGTGGTGGAACACTGGAACAGGTTGCCCAGGGAGGTGGAGATACTCAAGGTGAGGCTCGATGAGGCCCTGGGCCATCCCTGGGGATGTTCCTGATGACGTTTGGAGGTCTCTGAATGATTCTATGATTTTGATTCTAGGACACCTTCTTTCAACGGCTCCTCTTTCAATGGCCTGTGGATGGGACAAAGGCCTCACGCCCCGCCAGCGTCCAGCCTGTCGCACCTTCAGCCCAGGCGAGGTGGCAGCCATTGGGGCCAGGGTTAAAGAGGCTCACGGTCTCCCGTGGAGGCAGTGTGAAGCCTGTTAAGCAACGTGCGTGG
>VXBW01005683.1:935783-1023174 GCA_013400375.1 Thinocorus orbignyianus
GTCACCCGCCCCCCCCGACTCGGCCCGGGGCTGGACCGGGGGGGTCCGAGCGCCCGGGCGGTACTGGGTGCGAGCAAACGGGAGCGCTTGCCGGCAGCCCCGACGGATCCGGCGAGGCGTGGATGTGCAACTTAAACTTTGTGTGGTTGTTGCGCTGGAAGGAGGAACGCCGTGAGGAAGTTTGGGGAGCTGACCCGCTGACACAGTGGCATGTGTCAATGCTGGAAGAAGGCGTGCAAGAAACCTCCTACAATCCCATAGTACTTTCCTAAGTTGTTTGTTTGTTTTTTCCTAGCCCTTTTCAGCCTAGGTGGGTCGCTTTGTTTTGTTAAAGGCAACTTCATCTTGGAGAAAGGTGCAAATAAGCATCCTCTAGTGGAAATAGGGGAATATCCTGGAGAAACTTGAATGGAGAAGAGGGTGTGATGCAAATCGGGTTTCTCTGTAGGTGTTAGTGAGGATTGTGCTTACTGAACTGTGTAGTGGGGGCTCAAGTGAAAAATGCTACATAAAGAAAGAAGTAATAATTCCAGATTGGCCATTCTTGAGCAAGTATTGGCTGTTGCCCTTTAAATGCATTTAGGAAATGTTTACAATCCTGCCAGCAGCTCTGAACAGAGAGATTACAACTTGAATGTGCAAAACTTTTGCAGCGATTTGTAAAGGAACAGCCTCTTGAAGAAAAGGAATGTTTGGGACAATTGGAGAGACAGCCTTGCTTGAGAATATCTGAGAAACTCCTGAGTGTGTTATTAACAGGATATGTGGAGCGTCTTCATCTACCTGGATGTCTATTGTAGTGTATTCATCCAGTCTTTAATTTCAGCATATGATTTGTGTAGTAGTCAGAATGCCTAGTCAGAAATTCCAGAATGGAAAAATCTTTGAGACCCAAAGGCAGTATATTTAAGCTTGGTTGATTTAGGAGATGTTGCTGTTCATACATCTAAAGTAGAACTGTGAAGTTCTGCATGAGAGGAACAGAGAAAGCACAAACTTTGGTGTATAAGGAGGTATTTCAAGATGAGATACTTGGGAGTGAGAAAGGGGGCAGAGATGCAGCTGGCTCAGGGGTTGCAACATAGGTTGAGAGACAATATAATCATGGTCTTGTGAGTATTGAGGTCATGGACAGCACAGCTCAACTCTCAGATGTTCTATTTAAATGTAGCAGAAATTAGGGTCTGTAGTTGAGTAAGAAATGAGATGCATCATAAGAATGAAAATATGACCGCTATTCAAATGTCTACTTGCGAGGACAAATGATAGATAAAATAAGGAATCGTAGGGCCAGTACATATGTAGCCCTATTCCCTCCTTTTTGCTGTGTGAGTTGGTTCCATATGAAGTAATTATACACTATATATTCTTCCTCCTTCTACAAATTCACAAACGTACTGGTTTTTGGTAACATTATTTTTACCCTGTCAACTTCCCTTTCATGTTATTTTCATGCTTCCTCACTACCATTCATTGTCCAATAGAAAGGAGAAACTTACATAGATGTCATACTCTCCTTGATGCATTCTTCATGTTTCGTCTTATGATTTTGGCCCAGTCAGAATGACAATGATAACTTGATGATGTGCATTGGCTGCTTTCTGTCTTCCACTTTGTATAAAAAAAATATACAAACTTTAAATAGGATTGAATAATATAAAAAAAAAAAGGTGTCAGTGTCTAAAGCTGATTGTACTGAGGAAATATGTTATGTATGGAAGAGTTCTTAAATTTCTCAGAAGATGGAAGGAAGGACAAAACAGTACAAATCTGTCACCTCTTCTGGTAATACACTGTGCAAAATGTTTATGAGGAATGACCTGAAGAAATAAACTGAAGAGTATAAGCTTAGAAAGTTGGGTGGCAAATGCCTCGCATGATGTAAATTACGAGATTACTGTGACTAAACTGAAGCAATGAACAGCAAGGAAGCTATTTGTGCTGGAAGGAACGTCCTAGGTGAGGAACACAATAGAATTACAAACTATGAAAAGCTCCTGGAAGATAAGCAGAAAGGCTGCTTATGCACACGTGCTGAGCAGTAAGATGTTGCACAAAAAGAAGCCTGAAGAAGGACTGGCAGAAGGGAGTCTGTCTTGAGCAAAAGAGAGGATGTAATTTGAAAAGTGCTTCACTGAGCCATCTTTGAGATGGAGTGTTGTGCTAATATCCAAATTAATTGAGAAAAAGCTAACCAAAGAGGAACTGAGTTTCAGATATAGTTTGGATATGTTTTTTTTTTTTCTTCAATAAATTGTTTTCAAGCAAAAATAGTCCATCGCTTTTGTACAATAACATGCACCTTCAACTTCCAACATACAGACAACTTTACTTGGGAGAATGTTGATTCTCTTTCTGAGAAGATTCTAACAACTAATAAAGGAGTACCATGAAAAAATAATAATTCAAACATAAAGATCTGGAGTGAATTAAGAATTTTACTTCTATTCACTTGAATATGGTGTTCAGTGTTGATAATGGCAATGACAAGTATCAAGACGTGAAGGAGTGGGGGATGTTAATCGGTATTCCTCCTGCAAAGGTAAGCTGGTGGCAAGGCAGTTTGACATGGATGTACTCTATACTGCCACATGCCTTCAGTTGCGAAATAAAATTATTTCTACAAAAAAGAAAATTTGAGTTTCAGACCTCTGTGTAGCACCATAAGCTTCAGGAACTGTTCTGTCAGCTGCGTGGCAGGGTTCAGTGGTCTTAGCACTGGAGAATTCACTGCTTGTTTTCTGAATGTTTAACGGCAACTTATTTAACATAGGTAATGTTTTTGTTGTTGCATTGCCAAAAAATGGATTTTTAGACACAGAACATTATGAATGGTGGGGAATGCTGCAGCAGTAGGCCTGTAAAGATGATACCAGCTTGTGAGCAAGTGTCTACAGACTCTGACGCTATCTTGACTAACTCCATGTGTCGTCTTGTTTTGTTTCTCAAATGGCCATTCTTTACTGTTTGATTGTGTGAGTTGTAGCTGGTGCATACAAGAAGGCTGCTATTAGTCTGCCATTTGCCCAAATTTTGTGCTGGGTGGTGCTTCAATCAAGTCTATGCCTAATTAATGGACAGCATTTATAATGTGGGGGTCATCTGGGCATCACAGTAGTCCTATCGAATTTTTTGAATGTGAAAGAGGTACATGAGAACTGCAAAGTTAAACATTGAGATTCTGTTCCTTTCCAAAGCTATTTATTTAAGTTGCAAACATCCTTCTTTGTTCTTTATCATCAATCTGTACCCAAAACCAATTTGAACTGGTGTGGGGAAAAACTTGTGGATGGAAATGTGTAGCAAAGTTTATGCGGGTATCATGAATCAATTTTACTAGTAGAAATACCAAAAACAGTAGAGGGAATTAATATTTTTTTTTTTTTTTTGGCTCTGTTTTATCTGTAGATAAACCTACTAGCGTAGAAATAAGAGTGAAGCTCTTAAAAAGCATGTCATGTTTGGACACTCCCAGGATATAAATTCTTGGGGAGTGTCCAGACTAACAACTCAAATATGTTCAATACTTGCTGTTAATTAAGGAATAGATACTTCAGAGCTGCTAAACAAGGATTTCAGTGATGTTCATGTTTCATATTTCAGCTTATTAAGGCATAGAAATATTAATTTGCCAATGCAATTTGGAGGTCTGTAAGGCATGGGTTGAATACCTAACCCTTGATATCATCTTGTGTATGTGAATGACATCTGTGGCGTTGCTATATCCTGCAGTCAGTCCTTACCCAGATAGCTTTAAACGCTTTCAAGCTCTCATCTGATCTTGATATGTGGACTTTCCAATGTCATCACTTCATTTGACCTTGAAAATGCAGGTTTTGAAATGAACTTAAATTTTACTGTTTCTCGATATGTAACGTGTTCTTTCTCTCTTTGTTTGATAATGATTAGGATCTTTATTAGTTAGTTTGAAGGCAATAATAGCTTCATTTGAGCTTTCATATGGTGAAAATCAATTTTCCTTCCAGGTCTTCGTAGTCTAAGAAGATGTAATCTGCCTGATACATATGATTATTTCCATTTCAGCTTTTATATTGCCAGTTGTTTAAAGCAAATTCTTTCCACTTCTGTCACCATGAAGAGTTCATATTTTTTTTTGTGTGGGTATATACTCACAATTGACAGTATATACTTGTATCTATGCATTTTTTTACAAGTCTTATTTCTGCTGTGGTGCCATCAAGAACTGAATTGTTTAATCTGTAACAAACTTAAGGAGGTTTGGGAGTGCTGGTATTCAAAAATAATATATGTTACAGGAATATGTATATATAGGATAGATATGCCTGGTTTTCATACTGATTTGTGCCTACTTTGAATTTTTTTGATAGCCTGTAAAAGACAAATCTTTTGGCTAAAAAGTCATGTAACTAGTAAAAACTTAAAATAATGATTAGTAAACTCTTCAGAGAAGGTTCTTGTTTTTCTAATAATAATGCCTTTATTTTAGAAAAATATGCTTTTTAGATATATATGATGGGATATGATTCTGATTATTCAGATGCAAATGGGAAATTGAAAAGCCGAACCCATCAGAAGCATCAGATGGGTGTTAAAACAACTACACTAGTGTAGTAAGGTTCATTTGAATGATTAGTCTTTTAGAAGTTACACTGAGGAGGTTATAAAAAACAAAGTTATCAAAATAGCTGAAGTGACCATGTTTGTTGAACTTGAGTCAGTTTGTTAAATTTAAGAAAGGAACTTTGAAACATTTGATTCTCAATGCAGTGTTGTTAAATAAGTTGGTCTTTTGTACAGGAAAAGCTTTATGCTGTAGGTGGAATTTCCAGATTATTTAGTGGAATTTCCCAGTAACAGTAAACTTGTGAAACTGGTATTTTGCCCATTGTATCTAATCTGAGAACAAGACAGGGGAAAACCAAAGAGAATTTAAAGTGGATTTTAATGTGACTGTATTTCTGTATGAATAACTGCTTATGAAAAATCTGTAATTTCTGAAATGGGAAATTTAGACTTTTACAGGATTTTTACAATAAGGTGGAATACAGTAGTTATCACTGATTTCTTAACAATAATGTTCTGGTCATGCAGGGTTCTTCAGGTGAATATGGTCCAGCTGAACTGTTGTCCTGGTGTGAGAGAGAACAAAGCCAAATTTTCTTTTTGATAATTTTACTTTTCAGTTAAGCCTCTTTTTAACTAACTGCACTCTCTGAAATTAACGGCCTATTTTTCAGTGTCTGTTTCTGGCAGATAAGGTCTGATGTTTATGGTTAATGCCAAGGGATGGAATGTGGAGAGGTTCTTGCTTATAGTTACCGCTGTGAGAACCAAGGTCAGCTCGCTTGATGTACCAAGTTCAAGGGCTGGAAGCAGAAAAACATTCCTGAATTCAGTTCCCATTGCTGCTGAGTCCAGTCCCAGTTCAGGCTGGTGACATGATTGAGAGGTGTCATTTTGAGAAGTCAATAATGTTTTCATATAGATTTGTATAGACTTCATTATTTTTTTAATTAATATTATTATATTTACTTTTTACTATTTGATTAAAGCTGGTTTAGGTCTGTTTCTCCAACCCCATGTCTCTCCCTTATTCTCCCTTCCTTCCTTCTGGGAAGGAAGAGGGTCTAATAGAGGGCATCTGTCATTTGTTTGGTGGCCAGCCCAGCCAAAACCTCAATAACCATGTATAGTAGCAAAACCTCCTACTGGATTTGCTATTTCCTGTTTAACTTTTATCGGCTGTAAGAGTTTAGTGATGCATTCTTTTTTGTTTGGCTAATTTAAGGATCACAGAAAAACTGTTTTCGTAGAAAAATTCTAGTGAAAAACTGACCTCAGCAACTAGGTATCAATGGAGTCATTTACTGTTAAAACTCTACACTTAGAGCTCAAATGTGCCTCAAAGAAGTCAGTGTCATAGCTTTTTTTTTTTTTTTTTTTTTTTTTTTCCTAGTGGCCAGAAAGAGTGTATAAAAGCATAAATGTTTACCATCAAAGAAAGCATGAAACAGTTGTGTTTAGTTGACTAGGAAAATTACACCATTCTTAACAAGAAAACAGTCTTGTAAAGTCAAGTATGAAACCAAAGGTTGAGCAAAAGAATATTTGTAATAACTTGATTCTGTCTTTCCAGTGTTTCAAGTAAATACTTACTTGAAGCTTTTATGTGGGAGATAATTGTGTATTACCTTGTGTACACTATGAACTTATGATAGAGGACTGATATTAAACAAGCTTTCTAGTTATATTTGGAGTTTATCAGTGAGCTATGAAAAAAAGGAAGATGATAAGGAAGGCTCAACTGTTTGAACTGCAGTTATGGGTTTTGAGGGCCCTTGTTTCTAAAGTGAATTTGGGTCATGGGCACATCCTCTGTTCAAAAAAGAAATCTGCAACTCTGGTGCTGAACCCTCTACAAGTGACAGTACCTGGACAGGAGAACAGCCATTTGCCTTCTGACTGTAGAAAGATTGCTGCTTCTGATTTAATAAGTAAGTTGCTAGAGGCAACCTTTTTTAAGTGCTGAGTTCCCCCTTCTACTGTAGTCTCTCAAGTGAATATAGTGCAATTTGAGTAAACCAAGACTGGAGCTGAAATACCCTTTGAACTAAAATGATTACCTAATTTGAAAAGTGACTGTGTGATTTCCCAATGATCTGACATATCTGTCTGTACTGTACATGGCAAAAAAGAAAAAGGACTATTTTTACATAAATGCTGACTTGGAAAAAACCCTTGTATTTTCTAGGATGTCTATCCGAGTTCAGAAAGCATGTAATAAATTCAAAAGTTCACTTAGTCCACTTTATTCATTTCTAGGCATTTGCTGTAGAGTCACAAGATGGTTAAGGATGTGTGGAGGTGAAGTTTGTTGAACAGTTCGGTTTTTCCATAATGCATAAGCCAGCTTAACAGAAGTTCATGTTTATGCTGTTGCTGAACTTGCTGGGTGAGGGTACAAAGTAATGTGGATGATGTTGATTTGGGGAAGGAATGCTGACGGCTGTGCCAGGGCATGAGTAGGTGGGAAGAAAGAGCTGCAGGGCTCTGGTGGGGCTGGAGAATAAGACATTTTAAAGTGTGAGGGAGGTTCTAATTTTACATGCAAGGTACAGTGCCTTGATAAAACAGCCCAGCAACAACAGGCCCGTTACTAGAAATAAGCAATATTCAAGATTGGCCTGAACAGCAAAAGTGTGAGTTGAAACACTTTTCTTTTTTTCTTTTCAACTTGGACTCCACTTTAAAATGCATAAACTACTTGCTAAAGTAATGTAGGAGTGTAAATTGCCTACCCTCCTAGTCAGTTGGTTTAAAAAGAAGTGGAAGCAGCTTTGAATCGCTTTTGTCTTGGCCTGTAACTATTGTTTCATTAGTTCTCAAGTAAGAGTTGAATTTCATAGCATTCCCTAGCCCCAGAGTGATTAGGGTGGTGGGCAACTGATCATTCAGAAGCTGAGAGAGTCTAATTAGCAGACAGGCTTTGTTTAATTAATATAGGATCGTGTAATGATATGTGGCATCTGATAGGACTTCATTAATGGCTAAATTCCCTGGGAATGTTGAAATATTGGAGGTAGCATACTTCAGGGTTAGATTTAGCTCTTTTGAGTGTTTACAGTTTCCCAGTTCCAATAGTACCTTTGCTTGCTTAAGCAGTTGGTTTTCAAGCCTCAGTAGTTCTTTTCCTCTCTTGCTTTTGTCCTGTTTGGGGGTCTTTCATCAAGCATTAGCAACTATTGTTCTCAGTTATTTTAGCCTATGAGTTGTTGTGCTTAGCAACTACTTGGTCTTCAACAGTTCTGTTTTTTCTTCCAATTGCTGGCTTCCAGTTGCTTACAGTGGGGACTGTAAGCCTATAACCTGCTGCTGACTAGCAAATCTTTCTTTGAAACCCCCAAAATAATTTAGAATTCTTTGATTAATCAACTTAATCAAACACTAAAGGAACTTGATCTCCTTTGAGAAGCTCTACTTCACTTTTCCTCAGCTCTTTCCCTATGCGAGAAACTCAAATGTGGATTCAGAGTTCATGCTTTAAGCTTTGCCTGAGTAAGTATTATGTCAAAATATAGATACACACTTGTAGTCTTCCTGAATATGAGTCCAGAGGTGCTAGCAGCCCTTTCTTCAAATATCACACTCCAAGCTGTCAAATAGAGTGGTTATTCCCTGCTTCATAGCAAAGGCAGAGTCCAATGTTGTGAAAGAGTATTCAAAAGAGTCTGGGATGGAATGTATGGTTGGGTCTGTGGTCTTCCCAATTCTAGCAGTGAAGATGAAACAAAAGCCCGCTAGCAATAGGGTCTTATTTTGTATCACAAGAGTGACCTGCCGGAATTGCTCTTACCTCTCAATAAATAAGTATTTGTTATATGAGCTGTTGGGACTGGCACCATCAGTGAAATTTTGTGTATCGGGATGGACTGAGTGGGTTCAACTGCAGGTTGGGAGGCATTCCTCTGTTGCCTTTTTCTTGTTAGAAATAGCCTTATAATTGGGACCCGATACAGCTTAGAAGCAAAGCCACAGTTTATGTGTCTTGTAGATTATCACTGCTGTTCACATTCAATGAGGTGAAAGACCTCAAAATAATCATTCTAGAAGCTCTTTTGGCAAAATGAAGGAAACTTTATATATATCCCAAATGCATTGAACTGACAGTCCTCTTCCCTCCATTCTACTCTTTGTGCAAGAGTTGAATGGAGTTTAGCTTCTTAAAGAGTCCAAATACTAATCTTTTAAAGTCCGTTTAGTAACAGTTTAATTGTATTGTGTTCCAATCTGATTGTATTTATTGTATGTTTTTTTCTTTTTCCCTGCTTCCAGTTCCACTGACATGAGATGAGATTTAATAAGGTTTTCTTTAGCTGCCTTTTGACTGATTTATATTATTGATAATACAGTATAGGTGCTATGAGCTGTAATTTATCTGTCTTCAAACCTTTGCCAGGATGTCTACTGTTCTGCCTTAAAGTTGTGATAGTTTGTTTTTCATTTGTCACTATACCAGCGAAGTAGGTTAAGAAGCACAATGCTTGAACCCTTATGAATGTTCCTTAAAAATAAAATATGAATAGAAATATAATCCTGTTGATTCCCAAGCTGGTGTTGAAAGCAAAGTGTAATGTTTTCAGACCTTTGTCTAAACTAATGTATGATCAGTCCTTTCAGGCAGTATGGCACAAGAAGGTGGAAATAGGTCAAGTGGATCTAAAGGACAGGTAAATGCCGTTTATGAAGACCAGTTTTGGTAGAAGATTAATTTCCTGAAGCTTCGGTCTTAGTACAGAGTGTGTCATACTGGGAAAATACCTTTGAAAGTGCTCTTCTTGGTTTTGGGAAAATGGGGAAAACTATGGGAAAACTAGGTTGCTTCAACGAATATCCGTGTTTACATCAGCCAACTAGTTTGCAGTTCAGTTATCTACTGTAGATAACAATGTAAGAGAGTACCAGGAAATATAGTGGGAACACAAGTACTGCCACTGCTGCCTCTAACCTGCTGTTTTCTGAGAACCTAGGGCAGCTATTTGAAATCATTTTTGTTCTTATGTGATCAGCACATCTTTTCAACTCAGAAGAAATAAGTTTTATTAGTTACATCTAGTAATTTTCACATTAATGCATTGCCAGAGTAGAAGGAACAATGCTGCTTCTTAATTGGTGCTGATTATTGCAGGCTGTGTAGTCTGTGTGGATCTCACAATGCATATGTTGGTCCAGCTTTGTAGTCTTAGAGCTATGTGGGAAATGGAAAAAGCTGGTCACCTTTCTTTTTTTTGAACCTTTATAGCAGTGCTGTGGGATACTGGGCACATAAAGCAGAGGAATATAAAGTGAATTGGCTTTTTATTCCTGTACAACTACACACAAAAGTGCAATGCTTGTAACTTGCAGATAACTTGGGGAATAGTCTCCTCTCTAGTTACTGGTTTTACAGTATTGGGGGGATTTTTGCTATTGAACTGGATAACAGTGGATAAGAATATTACTGTAGCTACTGGAAAGAAGTGGATGTTTTAAAGGTTTGATTCAGCTGACCAAGTATAGACATCTCCTTTTCGGATGAGATGACTCATGACTTAACTGTATTACGTAAGTCACAGAATCACAGAATGATATGGGGTTGGAAGGGAACTCTGGAGATCATCTAATCCAACTCCCCTGCCAAAGCAGGTTCACCCAGGGCAGGTTTTGAATGCCTCTAGAGATGGAGACTCCACTACCTCTCTGGGCAGCCTGTTCCAGTGCTCTGCCACCCTTAAGAAGTTCCTCCTCATGTTTAGATGGAACTTCTTATATTCAAGTCTGTGTCTATTACCTCTTGTCCTGTTACTGGGCACCACTGAAAAAAAGCCTGGCCCCATCATCTTCACACCCACCCTTTAAGTATTTGTAGGCATTGATCAGATCCCCCTCTTAGTCTTCTCTAGACTAAAAAGACCCAAATCCTTCAGACTTCGCTGGTGAGAGAGATGTTCTAGTCGCCTAATTGTCTTTGTGGCCCTTTGCTGCACTCTCTTCAGCAGTTCCCTGTGCTTCTTGAACCGGAGAGCTCAGAACTGGACACAGTACTCCAGATGGGGCCTCACCAGGGCAGAGTAGCAGGGGAGGATAACCTGCCTTGACCTGTGGGCCACAGTCTTCTTGATGTGCCCCAGGATGCCATTGGCCTTCTTGGCCACAAGGACACGTTGCTGGCTCATGCTCATCCTGTTGTCCACCGAGACTCCCAGGTCTTTCTCCACAGAGCTGTTCTCCAGCAGGTCAGCCCTCAAACGCTACCAGTGCATGGGGTTATTCCTCCCCAGGTGCAGCACCCTACACTTGCCCTTGTTGAACTTCATCAGGTTCCTCTTTGTCCAGTTCTCCAGCCTGTCTAGATCTCACTGGATGGCAGCACAGCCTTCTGGTTTGTCAGCCACCCCTCCCAGTTTTGTGTCATCACTGAATTTGCTGAGGGTACATTCCATCCCTTCATCCAGGTCACTGATGAATATATTGAAGAGGACTGGACCCAGTACTGACCCCTGGTGAACACTGCTTGTTACAGACCTCCAACTAGATTCTTTGCCACTAATAGCAATTCTCTGAGCTCTGTCTTTCAGCCAATTTTCAATCCACTTCACTGACCATTCATCTAACCCATACTTTGTAAGCTTATCTATGAGGCTGCTGTGGAAAATGGTGTTGAAAGCCTTGCTGAAGTCAAGGTAGACAACATCCATAGCCCTCCTCTCTATCCATCTAGTCATGCCATTGTAGAAGGCTATCAGGTTAGTCAAATATGATTTGCCCTTGGTGAATCCGTGTTGAGTACTTCTGATAGCTTTCTTTCCCTCCAGATGCTTTGAGATGGTGCCCAGAATGAGCTATTCCATCTTTACAGGGATGAAAGTGGGGCTGACTGGCCTGAAGTTTTGCGATTCCTCCTTCTTGCCCTTTTTGAAGACTGGAGTGACATTGGCTTTCTTCCAGTCCTCAGGCACCTTGCAAAATGACCTTCCATGGCACCTGTCTCATTCAACAGTGGACTTGTATTTTCTCTGGTTTTCCTTTTACCTCCAATATACTTGAAAAAAACATCTCTTGTTGACTTTGACATCCCTTGCAAGGTTTAATTCCAAGGAGGCCTTGGCTTTCCTCATTTCATCCTGTGTACTCTTAATGGCATTCTTGTAATCTTCCCAAGCGATCAGTCCCTTTTTCCACACACTGTAAACTTCCTTCTTCCACTTGAGCTTTTTCAAAAGCTCCCTGCTCAACCACACAGGTCTCCTGCTTCCCTTGCCTGATTTTTTTTCTTCTTAGGGATGTACTGATCCTGAGCTTGGAGAAAGCGATATTTGAATATCAACCAACTCTCTTGGGCTCCCCTACCTTCCAGAGCCCTAACCTGTGGGATTTCTCCAAGCAATTTCTTGAAGAGATCAAAGTTAGCCCTCCTGAAATCTCAGGTTTCAATACTACTTCTTGTTTTGTGCATACTGCCCATGATCCTGAACTCCATCTTTTCATGATCACTGTGACCAAGAATGCCCCCAACCTTAATGTCCTCTAATGGTTTGTTTGTTTGTTTGTCAGAACTAGGTCCAGTAGTACACCTCTCCTTGTTGGCTCCTCCACCACCTGAGTCAAGAAGTGACAAGACACTACACCAGAGGAACCCTGTGGACTGTATGGGCTTGGCTGTGTAGCCTTCCCAGCAGATCCAAGAGTAACTGAAGTTCCGCATGAGAGCCAAGGCCTGTGGTTGTGAGGCTATTTTCAACTGTCTGTAAAAGGCCTCATCAGCTTCCCCATCCTGATCAGGTGGCCTGTAATAAACACCCACAGCAGTGTCTCTTATACTGGCCTGCACCTTAATCCTCACCCACAAGTTCTCAACTCTCTTTTCATCTGCCCCCAAGCAGAGTTTTAGGGACATCTCCTCCATTGCAAGTCTGCGTTGACTATGAAGGAAGATTTATGTAAATCAATACTTAGATGAACCACACCTACTAAAGTTTGGCAATACTGCAAAGAAACTATCTGTCTTTGCAATTGGAAGTTTAACTGTATGGAGTCACTTGGGCATAGTAAATGATTGTTATTTCTGTGCTGCCATTAGCAGTTACTTTTTCATAAATGCAGAAATTCTGCATGTGACAAGCTTTAGTATTAAACAGCTTTTGTGTATAACAAGTAGTCAGACTGGATTTGGGAATCTTGGAGTTGTTTTGCTCCAACAAATTAAATGTCTCGGATCTTTACCTTTTCTTTTTTTTATGCCAATAATAATGTCTTGCAGAGCGCTCAGACCTATCTGATGGAAACTGCAGGAAATAAGCAATATCTTTTTTTTGTGTGTGTCATATTGATTACATTTATCAGTGCGTGAATTTTCATCCAAAATTGTTTGTACCTTTCATTGTTTCTGTCCCTGTCAACAGCAAGGTTTAAAAAAAAATAATAATCTAGAAATCCTTAAAAATCCTTGAAAGTGTGTTGTATAACAGACTTAACTGCAGCACAGATTAAAAGTGTACCTTTCATTGATGAATACGTATTAAATTCCTTTTTCTCCCTGTTGGCCATCTAAGTCCTGGGCATTGTGCTTTGTGGTAAATGTGCTATTATATTGTAATTGAAGAATATATCAAAGAGATACTACTTAGCAAAAGTAAAATAAAATAAAATTTAACACCAACCTACCCTTTCTTGTTCTCCTCTCTACCTACTCCCCAAACAAAATGACCTAAACTAAAGCAGAATTTACTATTCTAAACTAGCATATTATTTCTATGTGCCATTGAACATCCATTCCCTGCATATATAATTTATGGAGAAAGTTGATGGAGACTGCCATTATACCTGTTACCTCACTGTAATCTATATTTTGAGGTAGTTTGAAGGAAATGTAAGAGGTGTTGATGACTTTTGGATTCTGGCTATCCTTGAGGAGAATTTCAGAACAGGTATCTGTGTAGCAGAATACAGACGGATGCAGCAAACACCGCAGTTAATAAGTTCAGTGGCTCTGAATATTGACACTGAAGTGACTGTAACTAAGTCTTCCTTTGGAGCCATAGACTATAGTTTGGGTGCTACATAAGGCTTCTGTCTGCCTATCAGTTGTACTTTGCACCAGGAATTTGAAATCATAGTAGCAAAAATACGTGGAATAGAGTAGACAGGCAAGTTGAGATTCACTTGTCCAAACTGGAATATCTTCTGCCACTTCTGAGTTTCTGGGATGCCTCTGATACTCAGGAAAAGGGCTCACAGATGTACTGCGCAATCCACAAGACACCTGTTTCCTTCAGGAATAGTAGTTGGAAACCAGGCAGGATATCCTTCTCAAATTAGGTATGTCTGTTTAGGCATCTGAATTGTTCCCCTGAGGCTAGTGGCTTGAAAAATGAAAGCCAAGAGACTAGTTTTCTAAGTCCTGGTAAGTAGTTTCTAGTTACTGAGTGGTGATCGTGTTGGGAATGTGAGGAGACGTGCGGAAGAACAAATTGTAAGAGTGCCTCTGAGCACCTGAAGGAGGGAGTAACACGAGCTAGGCAAAGGCTTGCTTTAGCACTCCTGGTTTGGATGATGTTTCTCCTTAAATAATCTGACTAAAGCTTGTTACCTACTGTTGTTCCCACTACTGCATCCAACATGATTCCCTTAATGTGGTTCAGATTCTTAAAAGTTAGTTTTTGAGTTTGGGTGTTTTTTTGGTTTGGTAGTTTTTTGCTTTCACATCTGCTCAGTGTTGATGGGAACATGATGGTATCTGGGGCTAAACAGAGGAAGTGAGTGCAACAGTGGAGAGTGTCATGTATTGGTGTATAGTTTTCATCGTTTCAACAGAGGGTTAAAAAGAGCCACCTTCTGTGGTGTCTTTCTGAAGGGCTTGATTCTTTGGCTTGTGACTGGCTCCAACTGTCCAAATGTTAATCTGCTTTCCTGCTTTTTGATAGCTGTTATTTCTGGTAATAGATGCATTGTACCGCAACTACTGAACTGTCAACTGATAGTAGACGAGAACTCTAAAAGATGAAGACCAGACTACAAAATTTTGTGCTACAAAGAAATGACTGCTACCTGTGTCATGCCTATAACTCTAAGGTGGGGTCCATCTCTGTACCAGTGTTTCTGGCAACAGAAATCTTTTACCCCACTGATCTTTTTAAAACAGTAATAACAACATGCTAACGTGTTGCTCTTCAGGGAGAAAGGTATTAATTTCTTTGTTCCAGAAGCACATGGATACAATGGACTTGGGCAGTGTTGACAGCATCCTAGAGTGTCTGCAAAATGGTATTCTAGTACAATGTATGAATCTGGACAGCATTAAACCTGCTTTCAAAACGTTAGCAGCTTGAAAAATTAAATACTAGGCTACTCAGAGAAAAGAATGTCACTGGATCTTAAAAATCCTTGCATCTTGTATGCTTGAATTCATTACATGTAAGTTAAGAATACTTGACAATTTCAGGACTTCAAAGAATGTATTTTAATTTTGATGAAAGAAATGCTCATCACAGTCAGGAGTGACAATTGCCATAATTGTTGGCAGCTACTGCATCATCATTTAAGCATGTTCATTGCAAAGCAGTGAGGTTTTTTATTCATCATCGTGTATTTAAATGTTGTCTACCCCACAATAGCAGTATTTCCCTTTGTTACCATTGTGACACTTCTTATAATTGTGTTGTCCAAGGAAACACATTGGACAGCCTTGGATGGAAGCGTAAACTCTCCCTTAAGAATTTCTTAAGGTATTCAGAAGTGGCTGGAGGCCTTACAAAATTTACAATATATGAAATCTAATATGCGATATTTGAAATGTTTGAAGATTGGGCACGTATAGGAAAAACAATGAACCATTTCACAGAGCAGCTGAAATATTTTAATTCAGCTCTGCAGTGCTTTCCAAGAAAGTCAATGCACTGCAGCATAAAAGCTGGCCTGTAACACTCTTCCAGAGGGGGGATTACGGCTGGGAGCCTTTGTCTGGTTTTCATCCATTTCCATTTTAGAGGGCGGTAAATAAAGCATTCAGATTTTATTAAAATTATCTGTTAGAGTAGTGGTTACTTTGAACGTTTGTATTTTGGCAGGAGGTGCCAGTTTCCCCTTGAGATGTGCTTGCTTGTTGGTTTAACCTATCTCCCCTCCGCTAGCAGCAGTGGGCTGTGGGAGCTAGATAGGAGCAGCTTTTTCTGGAACAAACTGGTTTGAAGAAGTTGCCAGTTCTGCAGCACTGTTAGTGGCTTAATGAGAAACGAGAGGAAAGCAGTAATTATTTTTAAAATCGATTCAGACAATATTGCACAGGATATCATCTCTTGAATTAAGTTTTCTGAATGTTTGTTTTTAACAGAGAAAACCACGACCTATGTAAATTATAACCAGTTTACCCTCAACCCCCTGCATTTTTAATGAAAACCCTTGCAAATATTAATGGTCTGTATATACATAATGAGAGGAAAGAAGATTCTGTAGGTCATAATTTAAATGCCTTAATTTTCTGTGTAGTTACACTAAAAACTTTATGACTGGCACTGTCTTCAGTCTCTAATATATTAATGTATTAATACTAACGTATTGCTGTTAACTAGCCTGTTTATTTTTAAAAGTGCTTAACTCTTATGTGTGACTTGCTGTAAGTATTTTCTGTTCTGAAATCTGTGTGGTTAAAATTTCAAACAAGACTCCTCTAAAACAGAGGAAAAATGCATTATACAAGCCTAATTAATTTAACCTGTACTGACTATGCCATTTTAGGGAAAAGTAGTTATCAGTTGCTCACAAGCACTGTTTCATAGATCTCCCTTTCACAGAACTAGTATTTTTTTTTTTTTTGACTGATCTCTACTGAAGAAAGGTAACCCTTATACCCTCCTTTTTCAGTAAAACAGTTTGCATCTATGAAGGAAAAATATACTTTCAGGTGTACAAATGGTCATCCAGTGGCTTTATTAAATTGGCTCTGAAACCTGTTCGCTACAGTGAAGCCACAAATGAGCCGAAACTGGGGCAGACCAGAGCAGTCTCCTCCTATTGTCTCAGGATACTTCAGTAGTCTGGAATGTACTCCCAGGGAATTGAGAACTGAGTTGGAAATAATGCAGTTATGCCGTAAATGCATTCTGCTGAATGGCTTGAGGTGGCATTGCTGTGGATGCGGCATGTAAGTTGTGAAGAAGAATGTGCTGTGGGTTTCCCCTAGTGTCTAAAATGCAGGCTAGCCTTCCTTGAAAAGGCATATACATTGTGAGCCTGTAACCAGTGAGATCAACAGTGGAAACTAACTCTTCTCCTGGTGCAACCCCATTTAATCCATGTCCCCAATCCAGTTTATTTCATGGCACATAAATTTTTGTGTTGGGGAGGGATTAGAGATGAATGCCAGGCAAGCCAGCATTATTACTTTTGTTAGTGATGTGGTGTCTGAGCCTGGTTCAAGCAGTCTGACTGTGAATTCCCACAGCTGCTTGATTTTCATATGAATGGATGTTGCTGCTAAAAAGGGTAGATAGAGGTCTTCCCCCTCAACTCCTCCTGCTCAAGAGCCGCATGCTTTTGATCCAGCTCACTGTAGAGCTGCATGGCCAACTGTCCTGGCACAAAGGAGTAGATGAAAATGTTGCGTCTTGTCACTTACCATCCTCACAATAACCATGATGGTGATTGTGGAGCTCCTCCCAACTGAACTAATGTGTTTTCACCTGCCCACGGGAGTACTCTGGAAATGCTTGCTCCATTAAAAAAACCCAACAAATTTACAAGATTATTTTGACAGAAATAAACCCTGACACTTGGAAACTTCATTCTTCTGAGCAAGAGCAAACAGTTAAGCATGCTTTTAAAATCTTACTTCCTACAGTGGTTTGATGTTAGACACTAACAGTTACAAATTGTCATCTTAGAAATGCTCACCTATTCTCAGTGCTCTGGACTGCCTATCTACATTTAGGTGTCTCCCTCAACTTGCTGCAGTGGGCAGGGACAGGAGGAGAAACAGTTTCAAACCTCTCTTCCCTCTTGATAGACAATGGATTTCTTTGTTTTATACCTTTGAATGAAGATACTTATGTAATGAGAGCAAACTAAGCAATTCTTGTTAGGATTCTTATATTTGAAAATCTAAGCCCGCGTAAAACAGGACTGTTCTTAGTGAAAGGCATTCTAATGCATGTTATCTTACCCCTTGCAGTGTTCCCGTGTTGAAGATTCTGCTAAGGCTGCGGAGGAACCTATTTCTGACAATTCATAGGATTTTGTGTGTGTGTGCTCTTTACTTCTCAGGTGTTTTTCCTTCTTTTGGTTTGTATCCACTAAACCTTGCAGTGCTTCAGGCCCAAACACACTGAAATTTTGAGTTATTTTACAGATGAATCCTGTGGGGTTTTTAGTCCTCTTCCCACCTGCGTTTGCCCTATTGTAATGGACGCTGCAGAGCTGGAAGCAGTAGATTGCATTTGGTATGAATAATACGGATGACGTTTAGAATCAGAAAACAGGTTTCTTCTTACCACTGGAGAAAAGGAGGTCCTGTAGGAGTGAATATTCTAAATCGGAAGGATGGCAAATCAGCTGGCAGCTGACTTACGCTTTACTAAAAGTTGAAAGGGAAACACAGGGTTTGAAACAAGTGGGCAATCGAGGAAGGATGAGTCCAGTCAAAAATGGAACAACTGGCTGAAGGTCTCTGGTTAACTACTTCTGTAGCTGCTCTGATGTGCGGGAGTCACTGCTGGATCCTCTTTGGTGTTTGTTTCCTTTAAACTGCAGGATATAGATGATGGTAGGTGATGCCACTTGAGGCATTTTAGGAGAATGTGAACTTGTTCTTGCCCAGTTCCCCATCCCCACACACTAAGGAAGAATAGGAAAGGTAGCTTGACTGCAGTTTGTTTCCTCTTACAAGTAATACTAGATCTGGTTTTCTCAGCTATTCCCTATGTCTCTAGAATATAGTGCAACATCAGTCATTCTGAAAGGAGAAGACGTTAAATATACCAAGTGTCAACTCTTTATTTCTGGCAATTTGCTATCATAGCAAGTTGTCTTTCAGAGAATCTTCAGGAAGGAAAGTTACTTTGTTCAGTAAAAGATAACTTGGTCTTGGAAGACACCTAACTGTATTGTTCAATTCACACACAAATATCTTAAGGCTCTTTAGAGTTGTTCAGGGTAAGAATTAGTGGAATGTCAGAACATCAATGTGGAATTAGAGGTCTTCCTTACCCCCGGTTTAATCAGGATAAACAGTAGAGCCTCACCATCCAGGAAATGTGCTTAACCCAAAATTGCTCCCCAAATCTGATGCTGTTTCTGATGATACTGCATTATAATTGCTTTGACAATGTTTATTTAAAGATACTAGGTTTGAAAATGCTAGGTTTGAGCTGACTTGGTAATATACTCGAATATATGCTTGGTATAGCAAATGTCAATTGCAGAAATAAGTTTTGGATTAGTGACATTTCATTACATTATCCCACAACATGTAGATGAATAATGTTCTCTGCTACAGCTTTCCAGATTTTTCTTCTCTTTTGCCCTTGTTCCTTTTATCAAAACTGGGTATTTGATGGGAGGAGGGGAATGAAAAGTGAAATCATTTGGGGCTATTTTTTTCCCCTTTAAAGCATTAGGGTAATTCTTTTTTGATGACGTAGTATGATTGTCCTAGAGTTTCATGAGAGGATGAATTATCTTCGTTGCCAATTTATGTAAGGAAATAAACAAAATAGCTTTTAATAACTTGCTCCTTAGAATTTGAATCTTCTTGAGCGGATGAGAGTATGATAACTAGAGTTTCCAGCCTTGAAAGCACTGAAGTAAATTACAGCACCATTGAGGAAACAGGTGTCTTGAAACAAGAGGAAGGAAGTGTTGGCAATAAGATTAGGCATGGTTAGAAAGCTATTTCACGATTGCTTCCAAACTTTAACAGTTAAAAAAAAAAACAACAAAACAACTTTGATTCATTGTAGCACTAGGAAAGTGTCTTGCAGTGGGACTCAATAGAGGAAATGTTAATTAATTCAGAGATAATTTAAGAATTGCATTCTATGCATGCTTAAGGAAAGGTTTAAAATGTAATTGTTTATGAGGGAAAAAGGTGTACCGATGAACATCAAAAGCAAATGCATGGAATGTAGTGAGAAGATGCTTGGGCTATATTTACTTCCCTTTATATTGCATTCCTTCTTCCTGTATATTATTATAACTCTTTGAAATACAAGCAGAAGTGTCTTTGAAAAATACCATTGTCCTTTTGGTTGTTCAAAAAAGTTAATTGCTTGCTATAACACCTGCTGGCTTGCTAGCAAAAAGCTTGTATGTGTGCTCATATGTTTGCTACAGCATCTGTCTTAATAACTGTTTGTCAGTAATAACTTTAAAACAACCTGACTCTTTATGCACCGAAAAAAGGTGAACTCCCCTATCAGGTCTATAAGTCGGCTGTGGAGAGCAGTGATCCTTGGTGTGCTGTGGTGTGTTTTGTTATTACTGCAGGATCTGAGAGGGGATACTTGTCTGTGATCTGAGTTAAGCCTGGGTACTAGAAAACTGGTGGGGGAAAAAAAGGTTTCAAACCATGTCTGCGATTCCTTTATGAAATCATGACTGTACATACAAAATGTATTATAAATAATATGATTTGAGAGAAGAATAATCTATTAAAACTGGCATGTCATTATTTTGCTGATATTTATTGTACCCTGTTTTCCATTTTTATTGTTGATAGCATACATCTATCTGAGTTTTCATCCTGTCTTTTAAATAAAATTTCTCTTAAGCTGCTGTAGTATCATCTACTGGACTAGTTTGGGGCCAATGATAGAATGATAGTCTATTCTCCTGAGTCCTTTTTACTTGAGAGAAGGAAACAGCATAAGATCTCTATGCTTAGCAATATTCTAAACTGGATTAGACCTCTGAAGGGGTACAGATATTGTAATTAGCATGAGATTATGTATTGTCTACATCTCTCTAAGGTTTCAATGTGACAGAGCACTTTCTTCTCCATATAAAACCTGCAAATTTATGTACAAACCAGCATCTCTTTCAGATTCATTTCAACTAAGCTAGAATTCTAGTTTCAAACATTTAGCTTTAAAAAAAACCCAAACAAAGCAAGCCTACCACAAAACCAACTAGACAAAATACACACCCTGAACCATTAAGGTGGGTTAAACACCTTATGTCTGTGAGGGTAACCTTGCCTGGCTGCCAGACACCCACCAAGCTGCTTATTCTCTTCACCCTCAACAGGAGAGATAAAGACAAGGAGATCACTTAACATCATGGGTGAAATGGGTTCAATGAAAGAAAGACCAATTGATTACCAATTAAATAGATTTGGATGGTGAGAAACAAACACAAAAATAAAAAATGGGGAAAAAAACCACAAACAAACAACAAACAAAAAACTGTCTCCCTCACAATCCTCTTCAACTTCACTCCTGACTTTACTTCCTTCGCTCCTCAAGTGGGGATGGGGAATGAGGGTTGTGGTTCAGTTCATAACACATCCTCTCTACCTCTCCATCTTCCACCCACTTGTTCCTTGCTCCAGTGTAGGATCCCTCCCATGGGATACAGTCCTTCAAGACCTGTTCCATCATGGAGTCTTTCTTCAAGACCTGCTGCAGTGTGGGTCCTCTCCATGGGGGACACAGTCCTTCAGGAACAGACTGTTCCAGTGCAGGTCCTCAATAAGCCACAGTTCCTGCCAAAAAACCTGCTCCTGTGTGGGCACCTCTTCATGAGATGCAGCTTCTGCCTGGAACTCTGGTGTGGGCTTTCCACAGACTGCAGTGTGGATATCTGCTCTAATGTGGTCTTCCACGGGCTGCAGAGGGACAATCTCTTTCACCATGGTCTTCTCCATGGGCTGCAGGGGAATATCTGGATAGCTGGAGGGGGACTCTTGTGTCAGGAATTGTAGTGACACGGTGAGGGGTAATGGGTTTAAATTGGAAGAGGGGAGATTTAGATTAGATACTAGAAAGAAATTCTTTCCTGTGAGGGTGGTGAGGCACTGGAACAGGTTGCCCAGAGAAGCTGTGGATGCCCCATCCCTGGAAGTGTTCAAGGCCAGACTGGATGGGGCTTTGAGCAACCTGCTCTAGTGGGAGGTATCCTTGCCCATGGCAGGAGGGTTGAAACTCGATGATCTTTAAGGTCCCTTCCAACTCTAAACGTTCTCTGATCTGCTGTGGCACCTGAAGCACCTCCTCCCACTCCTCCTTCACTGACCTGGATAGCTGCAAGGCTGTTTCTTTCACATTTTTCTTACTCTCTCCCAGTTGCTTTTGCACCGCACTTTTTACCCTTTCTTAACATGTATGCCGGGGCACCACTAGTGTTGCTAATGTGTTCAGATTTGGCCAGTGGTGGGTCCACCTTGGAGCTGTCTGGAATTGGCTCTTTCTGACATGGTCGCAGCCCCTGGTGTCTTCTTGCAGTGGAGACTCCTGCAGCTCCTCCTTGCCCTCCATTAGCAAAACCTGGACATCTAATCCAAATACACCATGTTATTGGACCATATCATATCCAAAAGGAAGACTCTGTTCATGAAACAAATGTTAGGTGTCAACTTCAGAAATAGAAACTGAACAAATCAAGTAACTTTCCTGTTCCCGATATTTCTTGTTTATGACTTTCTCCAGCCTGGCCTTTACGGGTTTGTGCACTGAGGGTTGTGCTGATGTGTTTTGGTCTGTAAGCGCTATAAATAACATGAACTGACTTCATTCCCATCACATCTGTGCTAGATGACAACTGTACAATTTGTATTGGATGAATGGCTGAAAACTTTGCTCACCCTATGTGTAGTTCTGTCATTTTGTACAAAAAGCTGCATTCTGTAACTAGTATTGCGAAGCAAGAATTTCTTTGAAAATTACTGTTTCCAAATAAAACTTTAGTACTTAATCATGACAGACAACTCTGATAACATAAGTAGAAATGCCAGTATTGAAGGAGAGATGTTTTTGTCCATAAGCTTTGCTAAATTAAAGGGTGTTTTTACTTGAATATCATCACTGTTCATTTTTTAACTTTGAATACATTGTTTCATATTTACCCATGTTTTTCATTTAATTCCAAGATAGTTGTATTCTCTCCTCTTCTGTTTTCCCATAGAAAGCTCTGAATGCTGTGTTCATCATAAACCACGTTTTTCCTTCCCAGTAACTTAGTGTCTCTCTTAGTTACATAGAGTGGGTGAACTACCAGCTCCTCACCATGTCCCACAGGACTGTGCAGTGATTATACGGTGCACTCTACTGTATGATTTGTTTACTGATAAGGAACACGACTAGAAATTCCAGTGCTGATGTGCAGCACGTTTGTGCGAGCGTGTCTCTTTGAAGTGACTGGATTGAAGTTCTGAAATGAACCTGCATGAATTCGTTAGGTGCTGTGATTTGCCATGACCCTATTGTTTCAAATGCAAGACCCGTGAAAAATCATGTGGAGAGCACTCTGCTTGCACCTTCCGTTTCTCACTTAGAGGGCGGAGAGGAAAAGAGTGACACTTGGTTTATATTATTCACTGTGTTACTGAAAGAGCCTTGGGTGCATTAAGAGTAGTAGCTAAGGACCTAAAAGGAGTGCTGCTTGGTTAATTTGTCTTTTTACATTTTGTGCCAAAAAGGCAGCCAGCTGTGTGCATAACACTGTAACGTGGCTGTAACAGTTCCACTGAGATTATGGTATGAGGTGTTTTCACTGAAATCCATGGTCCTTGGGTTAAACCTGGTTTAAAACTGATTTGTGTAGCGGTCATCAGTTCAGGATTATAATAAAAGTGAACTTACCTAACAGTTGCAGAAGAAAACCTTAACTTCAGGCTAGAAAGCATAAGGAATTCTCCAAAAAGTTTCCAGAGGATTTGGAGAGGTTGGGCACTTTTCCTCTTTCTCCCATCTCAGTCTAGAATTTCTAAGCAATCTCTTGAGCAGGTCATTGGACGTGTTCTGTTGGTGAAAACGCAAATGAAATGTTTAAGTTTATGTTAGTACGTTTCCTGACTTGTCCCCTGCTCCTTCTTCCCATGCCATGTTTTCAGTTCAAACTGCTTTATAAACTCAGTTTAATGCAAGTAGCTTGTTTCAAAGACAGTGGTTCCATGTTTAATCTTCAGTGATGGTGTTGGCCCCTTCCCATCCTCACCCCACTTCCCGTGTGGCTGCAGTGTAAGCAGTGTAGTCTGTTGGGTCAGTGAAGCAGTTTGGGGGCTGAAGGTGAAGCTTGGGAGAGCAGGGGAAACCTGTCCACGGCTGAAGCAGTTTGCCACTCTCATTCTCTGTCTTGACGCCGTTCCACATCACATGCAAAGACTGACTCAGTCACTCGCCCAAAGCAATACGGTTTGTTGGAGTTGAGAATGAGCAGTGAGGGAACAGAGCGTGGCACTGTTGAAAAAATTAAAAATAGTCTCTTTTTAGCAGGTATGTATCTTGAGTATTAGGAGATGTGTTCACTCTTTACTGTGGTAACTTCTATTTGCTTAATAAAAGGAGAAATTCAGTACTCGGAGTTCTGTTAACTACCTGACATGCCAGAATTTGATTTCTCAATTATCCTTCATGATGATGGGATAAAAAACATTACGGAAGTTTTAACCACAATATAGAGTTTGTGTATCAAAGATAGAGACCCAAATATGTACTGAAACTCAAACTGGCAAAATGGCAATTATAAGAAGACGAGGCTTAACATCATAGCCTTCCAGCTGAGTGTTAAGTGCCTTGCACACAAGTGGAAAACTGCTGGCTGAATTTCCAGAATGAAGAGCTGATTTAATAAAGTTGGTGGACTTTTATTAGAGAACTGCTTTATAGTGGGCTGGCCAGTTAAATCTGTAGTATGTATTGGAAGAATATTATGAACAAGTTATGTAAATCTTGTATGAAACACTTACACTAGGGAATTAAGTTCTTCTGCAGAAAGTGAAATATTTAATAGTTTCTATACTTCGGCATTTTATTGTAAAAGTGAAACAGGAACAGAATTAAGCCTATGCAGGTTTAATTGAGTATACAAGTGCTGTATTATATACTGGTGTTAAATTCATTGGGTTAAATGGTGTCTCTGGTCTTTTTTAAGGCCCTAAAATCCTGCCTCCTTTCAAATGGCAGCTGTAGGCCTAGAATCTATCTCAGTATGGACTCGCATGTCTAGTCTACAGTAGGCTTTACATGATGATTTCTGCATTCTAAGTGATTATTTCAACCTAACGCAGTTTTAGTGATTTTCTTTTTTTTTTTTTTTTTTTTTTTTTTTTCTGGTAAAGACCGATAATTTTTGTAAAGCAAGATGGTAATGCTTAGCATTATAGAGATTTTTCTTGGATGATAAACAAGCCTCAGTGCTAAGAAGACATTGTTTTCTGCACCTGGGAAAGGCATCTACTTTAAAATATTTATATGGCTCTTTTCCCTTTCAGTTTAGCCTACTAACTGTTGAACCCCAAGTTTTGAACTTGACTTTGTCCTTTTTATTCTCTTGAGAAAGCTATTAATTGTTTAACCCTTTGAGTTATTGGTTCTCAGCTCTTTCTTCAATCAGGAGTCTTAAGAATGTTATTATCTTAGAATTGTTTCCCAGTATGTCTTGCAGAGAAGAGGAGAAAGAGGACCTTGCTTATTTATTCCTATGGTTTTCTTGCTTGCTTTCCCTTGCTTAGTGTGAAAGTAGTCACAATGTTAATACAGGTCTGTTTTTCCTCTGTGCAACTTGTCTCATTCATTTTGAACTTATGACATCTCAGTTTCTCATATTACACAGTTGGAAATCAGTCATGTCACAGTGCAGGTGTGCATGTGGGTGTATGTAATAGTGCTAAATGTCACTAATTAATACTCCGCACTAATAAATGTTTACTTGAATCCATTCTGTAACACCAAATTGTCAATGGGAATACATTTCCTTTAGAAAAAAAATAATTTTCTGTAAGATGAAGGCAAATTCTTTATCAGATTGAAAGAAAAAGATGCTTGACATCGATTGAAGGAATATGTCATCAGGGAATAACAGGTAAAGGTTACTTTAGTGATGAATAAGAATTAGCTTCTTTTTACTCACACCTTATTGACAGGAAAGTATCAAAACATCCTTTCAAAGTGTTTATCCTTACAAGCTGTCTTTGAAATTGTTTGATATACCTTAAGTTGTGCAAGCATAATAAAATTATTTTTTTTCCCCCTAGTCGGTGTTATCCGCTGTCCAATTTGTGGTCAGGAATGTGCAGAGAGACACATCATAGATAACTTTTTTGTGAAGGATACCACAGAGGTTCCCAGTAGCACAGTAGAGAAATCAAATCAGGTAAGTGCATTAACGTGTAATCAAGTTAACAACTTTTGGATGTGTATGCATATCCTTGGCTTCTTGCTGTGTGGCCTTTTTGCTCTTCATATGCAGAAAAACACTTCAAGTACTTAGTCATCACATGGGGTAGCTACTCTAGAAGACTGGTTAAAATCCATGAAAATACATGTAAAGAAGGTGGTTGTCTTATTCTAAAGTATTTTTAATCATTGATATAAAATTTCATCGTGAAAGCAAAAGATAAATTAAGGAACAGGTATTAGAATGAGAGTTTCTGTGCTTTAGGCAGAGCACCTGAAACACTCTGAAGCAGAGTCAAGAGATCTTAGTGTAAAACTGAATCCTCTGGTTAAATTGACTTTATTTTTCTTATCTCAGCACTGACAAAACGTGGCACTAAATAGCTGTAGTGCAGTTACCAAGCAAGAGGCTCAAACTTATTATTTGTTTTTCTTACGTAGGCTGCCTCTTCTTCCTTTTGCAATCAAATAATAGACATCTCATAAAAACAAAACCTGCTCATCTGGAAGAATAATAATACAGTTTTTTTCTCCTCCTGGTGTTTTTTCTGTATAAAAATACTAGTGGGGAAGAAATACTAAATGAATAATCACACCTGTGTAGGACCACAGTTTAACAGTCTCTGGTACCAAAATATTGCTAGTCTTCATTTTTAGATAGAGAGTATTGCAAGAATCTTTTTACACATAAAGTTTTTCATTAAACTCTAGGAACTTACTGTGTATAATTCAGCCTCTTTATATGTTGCTGTACTCTTCATAATAGCAGTACAAAAAGGTTACTATGTCAACCTGGCTTGCATTTAAGCTCCTCCCCTATCATTTAGGTGGTGGTCTCCTTTCATTTTGAAAATGCTTCTTTTTCACTTTCCTGCTTCAGGGATCTGTATCATTGCATTGGCTCTCGATCCATTTGTTTTGGGGGCAGCTTCTTAGAAGTCCTATATTGTGTAGTCTTCTTGTTTCAAAACTTAGATGAAATTTGTGCCTACGTATATGGGTGGGTATGTCTCGCAGGAGCAGATGAAAGTACCGTCAGGTTTGTGATACCAGCTCGCTGACTATAAAAGGCATAAATGTTGTCATCGCCTCAGAGGAAGAGGAATTAACTTACGTCTCAAAACTCATTGAACTGTGTTTAGCTTATGAGGAATTTTGCAACTGGATTTCTGAGAAATGATAGACCTTACCAGAAACTGAAATTTAGTTGGAAGTCTCTGGAAGTATGAACAGTTCTCTCTTAATGTAGGACAGCTTGAAGCTTGTATTTGTGAGGGTTTTTTTTTCCCTCCTTGTGGGTGTTGCAGGGAAACATCTGAGTTTTGGAGATTGTGACGTTTACACAAAGTCTCTCAATACTCTACCAGTAAGACTGAGAAAGTGAATAGTGCCTATTGCACTGAAAATTTGATCATAATTTTTTAAATTACTTTAAATTACTTTAAAATTAGGAAGAGAAGCAAGATAACAAATAACTTCGTTACGCAGAAGCAGTCCTAAAATGTTTTTGTTTCTGTTTTTTTTCTTGGATCTGTGCCATAGCCTCTGCTTAGTTATATAACAAGTCCTCTAAATATTCCTTTGGGGAGCAGTGATATCAGTAGAATTATTTTTCCTGGGTTTAGTGATGAAGTCTTTACAGACACCCACCCCCCAATAGCCCTCAGGTTTTTTTGTCTGCGTTCTGTGAAAGTTAAGTGGGGAGTTGAGGCCTTTGAGAATTAGGTAAGGAACTGAAAATTCAAGAAGGGGGTTTTATATTCTTATGGTTCATCATAATCATGTGAAATTGGGTATACTTTGATTGGTATTAAAAGTTGGACTGTATGTCAGGATGTGTCAAACACTTGGAACTGAGGGGGATGTCTTTTTTGTTTACTTTCTGATCTTGATCTGCTGAAGAAATTCCGTATATTTCAGCAGCTGGTTTGGAATAATCCATTGTTGAATGGTGTGAGTAGATTTCAGGGAGATTCTTCAAAGCGTTTGTGTTTCCTTAAGTTCCCTTCTTAGACGCCTGTCTTACTCTTCCGTTCCTTATTTGTTTCTTTCTCTTCCTGACCAAAACTGAACTGAGTTCCCTGACTGAGCTCAGCATACTTTCTGCAGCAGTTGAAGGCAAACCAGGAGACTTTGCTAAACCAGCAGAGTAGTACATTCATCTGCTTTTCTGCTGACTTCTTTTATTTTAAATAGAGCTAAACGTTTTGTTAGATGACTGCTAAGTGAGTGTGTACATTACCTATTGGAAGTGAATTATGTGCAGTTCTGTTTTGTTTGACTAGAGTTATTTGGGTATGATAATGAAGCTTTATGGACATTCCTTTATACTTTGACATGGGAACAAAAAAAAGGACTACACCATTCTATAAAGCTGTTGTGGAACAGCAAAGTTAATTCAATAATAGTTAAACAGATCAGTGTCCTGTTGGGGAATATTATGAGGTTTGAGGATGATACATCCTTCTAATCGATCTGTCTTGTTTTGCCTTTGAAGGAGCAAAGAGAAAAGAAGGAAAAATTGCCAGTAGCAACATAGGCAACAGATCAAAGGAATTAAAATGGAAAAGATGCTGAGACTTGCAGGAAATACTGGATCAGAGATCATCCAAATTCTGGCAAAAACTTTGGCTGTTTTATGGAAGTTTTCTACTGAGGTGGTTAGTTTGGCTTTGATAGTTTGGAGGGTTTAGCAGGATGTTTAGTAAATTATAATTAGAGGCATTCCATGGGTTCTGTGCAAGTGGTGTTGTGGCTACAGGTCCCCTATCTGTGACTAGCCTGTATGTGTGTGTTGTCAAGACTGGTTTGGTTTATTTCAATCCAAGAGAGACTACAAAAAAACCACCTTTCAAATCTAGTGTTTGGTTGTTTCAGATTTAAAATTGTAATAATATTTAAATGGTTTTTAGCATATTGAATCAAAACTGTAGGAGCGAATGGCGTATCATGGAGACTGGAATTGTGGGCTGAGGAAAATAACTGGAACTCACTAAAGTACCAGCCATTGACCTAAAATCATCTTTACCTTATCTGAACCTTGTGGTGGCAGTTGAGTACTCTACTTACAGTGCTGTGCATTCTATCAATTACCACTGAAAACTTCAGGAGCAAAAGAAGTAAGCATAAAGAGGAAAACATTAAGGATTTTGTGCTGGCTATTAGTGTAGAAAGCTTTCCAGAAGAGAAAAGACTAAAGGGAAATGCAGTTGTGATCTTCCTGAAAGTAGTCATTGTAGGCTGTGGACAGCTAAGACATAAATACTATAAAAAAGCAGATTCCATGTAATTTTTTTTCACACTATAATTTATTGAAAAACCTGACAAAATTGTTGGATGCTGCAGAGAAGTTTGAAAATAAAAATTAATTGCACTTGATTCATAAGAGTAAGTGGAAGGGGACTTCAAACCCAAGAGACGTTACTGAAGTAAATGCTAAACTTCAGTAGACTAGAGAGTAGATAAGTGGAGGAAATTTAGGAACTTAACAGAAGAAAATGCATGTACTAAACCATGATAGTAAAAATAAGAAGTGTGAGACTGATGCAGAAGAGAAGATCATAGTGATAACATTGATGTTGCTGCAACATATTAAGCCTGTGCAATTTAGTCTAGGTCCTAATTTCATAGCTTCTGTGTCCAGAAGGCATGTGTATCAAAGCTGTAACCGTGGCCAAAATATCATAGAATCACAGAATGGTTAGAGTTGGAAGGGACCTTAAAGATAATCAAGTTCCAACCCTCCTGCCATGGGCAGAGACACCTCCCACTACAGCAGGTTGCTCAAAGCCCCATCCAGCCTGGCCTTAAACACCTCCAGGGGTGGGGCTTCCACAACTTCTCTGGGCAACCTGTTCCAGTGCCTCACCACCCTCACAGGAAAGAATTTCTTCCTGGTATTGAATCTACCCTCTTTCAGTTTGAAACCATTTCACCTCATCCAGTCACTACACCTCCTGACAAAGAGTCCCTCTCCAGCTCTCCTGTAGCTCCTTTCAGATACTGAAAGGCTGCTATCAGGTTTCCCCGGAGCCTTCTCTTCTCCAGGCTGAACAGCCCCAGCTCCCTCAGCCTGTCTTCATAGGAGAGGTGCTCCATCCCTCTGATCATCTTTGTGGCCCTCCACTGGACCTGTTCCAACAGTTCTATGTTCTTTCTATGTTGAGAACTCCAAATCGGGAAAGCCACTGGTTTAGGGCACTGGGTAACAGACTCAAGATTTTGTTGAGCTTCAAAGAGAGGCAGCTTTGGCCGGGATGTTGGGGAGAGGAGGATGTATTGATTAGGGTTTATGCATTTTGAGGTATCAGCATATGATTCATATTTAGAGTTACATTCAGGTGAGAATGTCCCAAAAGACATATGCTAGATGCTGTCTTCGGGGATTTCTGTATGCGCCAAGAGATCAATGTCTTTTTAATCCAATAGGGCAAACCATTGCATCTAATTTGCACTAGTGAAGTTTGGAACATTAGTTCACTGAATATTCCTCTGGAGTACTTTGCTGTCTTCCTTTGAAACTTGGAAACATTTGATCGCTTATTTAATCTCTTTAATACTCCAAGTATATTTAATTGGAAGAGTGGTTAGTTACTACAGTAGCTGAGAAGACAGTTCTATTACCTCAACTCTTGCATGTAAATCTGGTTTGAAGTTAATATACAAGCTTTACAACAGAAAAATAGTACTTAACCTGCAACATGCTGTGTAATTTCAGCTTTCATTAAATTTGAATGAAAGCTGAATGAATGCTTCCTGGGGTTATAAATACTAGAACTAGTGACTGAATTAAATATAATTACAAGGAAAACTCAATTAAAAATAAATATCTGTCTAAGTAGAACAAAGACTTACAGGTTAACTAGTGAGAATTTTCTTTGAAATCACCGAAGCACCGCTTGTATGAGTCACAAAAATAAGAGTGAAATGATGTTTTAGGTTTTGTAAGAGTACAGCAAATATTTACAGTAATTGTACTTCTGTGTACTTTAGCTATATGACTTATTCTAATAACTAGGCACTCTAGCAAAATCCAAGCTGTATCTGAAAAGGCATATTTCAAATAAGAAGTGGGTAGAAACAAATCTACTTTCTACCTAGAAGGCATAGGTATTTTGACAGCATGAGTTATGATGTCTATAAAAAATTTTAGAAATCTGTCTCTCTTCCACTTGTTGGCTTGAAGAGTATAAAGTTGGAATATGTATTTTTGGGACTAGAAAGGAAGAGTTTCAGTTCATTTTTCAGCACCTGATTATTGGGTATTGAATCACAATCTCATTCCAACTATAGCAGGTCAAACCAGTTGGAAAAAAACCTTAAAGCGTAAAGCATATTGGAAAAGAAAATAGATGAAGATATTGAAATCTAGGAGGAATTAATAAGTTCAGAAATCTTTGGACTTTCGAAAATGAACTGGCACTTAGCAAGTTTATCTGCCTAAATAAGCTAACGGTGACTGAGAAAGGTTATGGGGAGGTGGCATTTCAGGGGGGTGGTGAGTTTTTTGTTTTTTCCAAATTAGGTTCCTGCCTTTTTTTTTTCGGTCTTTGTTTTGCTTCTTTGACTTAAAGAATGCCTGAAAGACTTTTGTTGTTGTTTTTTTCCTTCCCTTATTTTGTTTTCATTGTTGGGTTTTTTACACTAGGAAAACAAACATTGAGTCTTTTGTGCTCTACTCCAACTAGCAAAAACACCGCTGGGTGTTGAGGGGCATAGCACAGTTGTACCCCTCTGGCAACAAGACTGATTTTAAAACTTCTTTCTCATCCTGAAGTAGTTTACTGCCCAGTCAGCAGGGCTGATGTAACTGATCTTTGAGCTACAGTGGTGTAATCCATCCAGTTTTACACCCCATTCTTGAGGTGGGTTGCATTGAGGAGGAGGACTGGCGAAGGAGGAGGGAGGGAATTTCTTTCATGGGAGTCTCTGCTACAGAAAATGTAAAATTGAAGTAATGCCTCTGTCATACTTGCTTGCTCAAAATTCCTTTTTCAAGAAGCTGTGTTGACTCTGTTAGAGAACTGCTTTCTTTTTTTTTTTTTTTAAATGTCATTGAAACTAAGGGTTAAGAGCAAGTAAAAAAATTTTTAATTTCCTGATTAAAATTCACTTCCTTAATTGCTTTACATCCATTTTCTTAATTTTTTTATGATGTCCTGACTTTGTATTTCTCCCTAGTCAACTAGTCTGGACAAGACTAGAATTTTTATTATTAAGAGTAGAAAGGGAAGAAAAAGAAAAACAAAGCAGAATATTTAAAAAAAAATAAGAAGATATATAAAAGGAAAACTTTCAGGGCTCAGTTTTGTAAAGAAACAGAAAAAGGGGCACAAGCCCAATTTTTTCTCCTTTGCAGGTCACCTTTAATGAAAAGGAACTGCTTCAAACTCCAAGTGACAACCTGAGGGGTCAACAACCCTTGCGTTGTAACTTCAGTTCTCAGAAGATATTTGCTTTGAGAGGCAGCATGATCCAGAAGAATAAGCACAGCATTTGGAATCTGGAACTCCTATGTTCAAATTCCAGTTCTGTCAGTAACTTGCTTTGTGGCCTAAGGCAAGTTTTGTGCTAATTTTCCTCTTTTTTTTTGAAGGGGAAACTGGGACATAGTTCTGCATATATATTCTCTATCTGCATAGGATATAAATATTTGCTTCCTTTTTAACTTAATCTATATTTATCTTGTGCAGGTGCAGAAGTTGGGGTTTTGAAAAAATCATACTTTAATCTAAAATCTAAAATTTTCTTATTGTTGCTCCTGCTAGCAGAATTCTATAACTGTGATCTGTGGGTTATAGTAATCTTCAGACATCTTGAGGCTTTTACTTGCAGTAGTGCTAAATGTTGATAGAAACGGATGGTAGTTACCTAGACAGTATCTGCCTAAGTATGTTCACTATTTTTACCACCTAAACCCCCTTAAAGATAGGACTACAGAGGTTGTGTAAAGGAGGAGTTAAAAGTTAAGTAATGTTATGAATGTGTGAAGCGTTGTTCATAGAACCATAGAATGGTTTAGGTTGGAAGGGACCTTAAAGGCCATCTAGTACCAAATCCTTTGCTATGGGCAGGGACACCTCCCACTAGAGCAGGTTGCTCAAAGCCCCATCCAGCCTGGCCTTGAACACTTCCAGGGGTGGGGCATCCACAACGTCTCTGGGCAACCTGTTCCAGTGCCTCACCACCCTCACAAGAAAGAATTTCTTCCTGGTATCAAATCTAAATCTACCCTTTTTCAGTTTAAAACCATTTCACCTCATCCAATCACTACATTTCCTGATATAGGGTGCTTCCCCATCTCTCCTATAGGCCCCCTTTAAGTACTGGAAGGCTGCTATAAGGTCTCTCTGTAGCCTTCTCCAGGCTGAACAATCCCAGCTTTTTCAGCCTGTCTTCATAGGAGAGGTGCTCCACCCCTCTGATTGTCTTTGTGGCCCTCATCTGGACCTGTTCCAACAGGTCCATGTCCTTCATGTGCTGAGGTCTCCAGAGCTGGACACAGTACTCCAGGTGGGGGTCTCACCAGAGCAGAGTAGAGGGTCAGAATCACCTCCCTCGACCTGCTGCCCATGCTTCTTTTGATGCAACCCAGGATGCAGTTGGCTTTCTGGGCTGCCAGTGCACATTGCTGGCTCATGTTGAGCTTCTCATACACCATTGCTCCCAAGTCCTTTTCCTCAGGGCTGCTCTTCTGAACTTCATGAAGTTTGCATGGGCTCACCTCTCAAGTATGTCCAGGTCCCACCATTCATAGTTTTCAACCTGTGGTTTAAAATGTGCATCCACAGGAATTTTTTCTTGTGCGTGTATTGACTCTGTGCAGAGAGGTTTTGGTCTGCTGTCAGCTTTATTTTCTGTAATTACATGTATTTTTTTTTTAGATCTCTTGGGTATAGTCCAAAGAGCCCCAGGAATTAACAGGCCAGAGTATGAAAATTACAATGAGTTGGTTGCAAATCTGTTCTAGATTAGAGTTGCTGATACGCTTAACTGAAATGCTATCTTTAAGTGGTGATGCAGAGATTCTTGAGAAGAATGCTGCTGCTAAATACTGTGTATACTTCCTGAAACTCTAAGCAGGTGAACAGAAACTAAAATTAAAGCTTCTTTGTGAACTGAGGGAGGCTTCTGAAATCAGGGCAGTGCTGATTGGGTTCTGTATTGAGTAAATGTTTCACAAGAATATGTTGCATATGATAAACATGATATGGTTTCTAAGTGTGCAGTGTCAGGCAGAGTAATGGTTTAACTTTAATCATGTCAGGTAAAGCTTTTAAAGTAACACTGATAAAATGACCGCTTTCTCTGAAAAGTCACATTCAGTTACTTTTATGCAGTTATTTTGTACTGTTGCTGTACCTCAGGCACTTCTGTGTTCTCATTTCACAGTTTTAGGAAAAATATAAAAGTGCACTGATTGAATCTGCACAAAAGCTTGTATGTATATTCCGTATTTATTTTAACAGCTACCTTTTCTTCCTCATATCAGGTCTGCACAAGCTGTGAAGACAATGCAGAAGCTAATGGGTTTTGTGTGGAGTGTGTAGAATGGTTGTGCAAGACCTGCATCAGGGCTCACCAGAGGGTTAAATTCACAAAGGATCATACAGTAAGACAGAAAGAGGAAGTATCTCCAGGTAAGACACTTGATTTAGAATTTCACAAAGAATGTGTACCTGGATTGGAAAATTGTGTTAGACCACCACATTTATTTTTAAAGTGCTAAATTCCAAAAATTGTATTCCTTAGTCCTAGTAAATATAAAAGAGCAGGTTCATTATTATGTAGCCCTTTGGTACATATGAATTAGTGAAACTATGTTATTTTTCCAGTTGGTAATGGATATGTTTTAATAGCTTCCTGCCTCCCAGTCACTTATTTCAATTTCATTGCCAAAGGCTGCAAGCATTTGAACCAATTCTGGTGGTTCTTTGGCTGCTCTCCATCTAAGTGGATTCTTAAATGATCCAGCTAACAAAGGAGAAAACTTGATTTTGAGCATTAGATGCATTAGAATGCAGCTACTGAAAAGGAGACTTTGTCATGGCTGCAGATATGATAGCTATTTTTTTGTCAGAGATGCTGCATAGCGACAAGAAACCCTACAGATTGGTATTTCAAATGATTTTTCTGCAAAGTGTTTTAAATGAATAAATACACATAGGTTTTATCTTTTATCTGATATAATTGGAAATTATTGTCTAGGCCTCAGAGGTCAGCTGCAGAAAATACTTAGTTACGCATTTGGCTCCTCTAGTTTTTACAAGGGTCTAGCAAATGGTTTGTATGAACTTTATTGTTGTATAATGCAACAAAAGGAGCACTAATAGATTGTATTTTTTCCGCACTTGGATAATAAAGCATGCTGTTAGCAATAAAGCATGCCAGCATTTACATTTTAGCTAAGTTTTAAAATTTGAAATGTTTTGCCTTAGAAATTAAGTGGAAGTATCTTATGAATGAGGGTGTTTTCCCTCAGTAAGATCTATGATAATTCAGCTTAGAAGGGACCTTGGGAGATCATCAAGTCCAGTCTCCTGCTTAAAGCAGTCAGCTGTGAGAACAGATGGAGTTGCTCAGGCCTTTTTCCATTTGGGCCTTGAGAACCAGCAACAATGGACATGGTGTACAGTACAGCCTCACTGAGAAATCTTGTACTTTTATTCATTGTGAACCTCTTTTATTACAGTTCATGCCCATTGTGTCTTGTCTTTTAGGGACGTTGTAGGACAACTACAAATGTAATAGGATGCTGATGAACATTCTGTTGGTTCTAATAACTCCACCGGACTTGCATGATTTATCTTATAAATATGTAAACTATTTGTATAAATTATTGCATATTATTATAAATATGTGTATTATATTATGTATTTATTTTCATCATACCATATCTGGTCCTGTGAATTTTATGTATAATGCAGGCTTTCACTTCAGGTCAGTTTCAAAGAATTTTGTCTGAAAGATACCAATCTGAAAATAACGTTTTCCAGCTTTCATGAAAATAAGTAAATGAACGGATATGAAAAAGAAATCTTACTGATCTGCAGGGAAGGATGGGCTGCAGCTTGAAGCTGGTTTTCATTACAAGCCATATAATCCTCGTGAACTCAGTGTCCAGCCTAACTCATACAAAATAAGGCTTTGTTGGTTAAGTTGCTTATCTGTTAAGAACAGATTTAGTTTCTATCATCTGGTGGTGTTTTGTATGTTCCTTGGTGTTCACTCACTAGTAGCTGAACAGAGACCTGTCACCCATTTAGAATGGGGTCCTGAAGGGACGTTAGTAACTTCTGTTTATTATATTCTGTATGTTTTATGCTTTTGAATCCCTGTGTCTTGATATCCTCAAATGTCTTTACTTCCATTTGGCTGAGAAAGAGGACAGAGCAACAAATGAAGTCAGCAATCTCATTTCCATTTAAGAAAGTAACTTGTTGGTTGTGCAACGTCTTTTACAGCTGCAACCGTACTGGCTACTTACTCCTTTAGTAAATAGCTTTGTGGGCCCTTAATAAGTTATGGTAAAATAGGTTCTAGACATTTTCCATGAGAGGTGGTGTTAGCTCCATGCTTGATGAAGAGTGAGACATTGCAGTGTAAGTTTACAGCAGCTATGTTCTTGATTAGGTGGCCTGATTACACGCTTCTGGGCGAACAATATGGTAAGAAAAAATAGGAGAATGCAAACCTTGCATCATTTCAAGAAGCTGGACTGACATCTTCCTTTATTCAACAGAGGCAGTTGGTGTGACCAGTCAGCGACCTGTGTTTTGTCCTTACCACAAAAAGGAGCAGTTGAAGTTGTATTGTGAAACCTGTGACAAGTTGACCTGCCGAGACTGTCAGTTACTAGAACACAAAGAGCACAGGTATTGGAACAAAGTATATTTTTTATGCTGCTCACTTATAGGAAGATAGCTTGAAGTGGATAGTAGCTCTAGTTATATGAAATAGTCAGGTGAAAAAAGTGCAAAATAAAATTTTCTGCTCAGAAATTAAGCCTGTGGACAATCAGAGACTGTGTCCAAAAGAGTGTGGCTGATGAGTGTGTCGTAGTTTAGAATAAATTCTAATTTTTCCAGTTTTTAATCTGGTGATTGAAGCACAAGACCTTGCTTTACTGTTAAGTTATTTGGACAGAATTTGTTGCTATGCAGCTCTTCAGAGAGTCCTTAGGAAGCACTGGGGCTGTATTATGCAACTGTGTACTTATGTGCAATTTCTCCATTTGACCTTCAACAAAATGATTATATAATACAACATTACCAAACATTTCCAGAGTGGAGCAAATGGGCATTTTTTCTGTGAATAGCCTTCTAAGAGGAAGAGTAAACCTTAAGTTTGGCTGTACTGTACTTTGAGAACACTATTTCTGATACTCAGATCTTTGGGTTGCTGTTCTACAGTCATCTCTTATTGGCCACAGAAGCTGAAAAACATGATTATGAACAACTTCTGCGTACAAGACAATAGTCTTGCTGGCTAATGCATGCAGTAGTGGTCCAAGATCTACTCTTAAGTTAAATATTAATATGCTTGCTATATCTGATGCAACCACCCAAAGAACTTGCTTGCCTGACCATCAAGAGGTGGAGAAGTGCTTGCCACTGTTCCTCCTTGGAACAGGCTAAACCTTGCTTTGGCTGAGTTGCAGTCTTTCTCTTCAATTCTGCTTTTCGTAGGATTTATATCCTTTTCAGAATGTGCTACTATTTTTCCCTTCAAATTGTTGATGTTTTCAGTTCCTTGATTTAAAATGTAGCTGACTTTTACTGACTCAGCTCTCTCTCTTTTTTCTTCTGTTTCTACATCCTTATCTTGCATGAAGTAATACCTATATGCACTGTCACTTACAAAGTGATGACCACAGCACAACATTCATTTTCTTTTGCTAAAATTGGGCTACGGTCATGCAATATCCCTTCATATTTACAAAAATCATAAATTCTCAAACCAAAATAAAAATTACAGGAAATACCCTATAAATTCAAATATAATATATATAAAATATATTAGCATTTGCTGACAAATGCTTTCATAATGACAGTTAAATTCTGGACTTGAGCAGTGTCTTCAATTAAAAAAGTCTTTGGTAAGATCTTCTGCTTTTTAGCAAGTATGTCATGCCTTTTGTATGTGTAAATACTCACTGTTTCTTACTACAGGTACCAGTTTATAGAAGAAGCTTTTCAGAACCAGAAAGTGATCATTGAGACACTAATCACTAAATTGATGGAGAAGACTAAGTATATAAAATATACAGGGAAGCAGATCCAAAACAGGTATGTATTGGTTTTTGAGGTTAAAACTGACATAGAGGGCAACTATAAAGTTACAGGGAGATTTCTTGAAATATTTAGGTTCCTGCATTTTGTACCTCTCTCCTTTTACCCTTGGAGAATGAGAAATTCTAAAATCTTCAGTTTGCCGTAGTGACTGCTGCCTGATTAATGTGCTCGGTTGTGTTAGGTAACTCTTCTCCTCAGACTGTAGAGTTAATGGCCAGCAATAGCTTGGGTGCAACAAAACAGCTTATGCAATGGAGACTGTAGAAGGCAGTCTTATGTTCTCCCCTACCATCAGCACACTTATTTTCTTAGTGTGGATCCCTCTTAGAAAGTGAAAGGTTATGACTCATGTTTTCATAATGCTTGTGACACATGTTTGAAGATTTATGTAATACTTCTATGCCAGAAGCTTTATTCACTCAGTACTACAAACCTCAGAGAAAAATAAATCTGGAAAATGTGTGCTGCATTAGGCCTTTGTAACTCCTCCTTCAGCAGAGGTGAGAGACAGTACCCAGGAAGATTCAAGGCCGTAGAGGATGCTGAGTGCAACTTGAACTCTTCCTCTCCCTTTGCCTGTCTTTGAGGATGGTGGAAATGGAAAAAAACAGCAGACACCCTTCTCTTCTTTTGTTGATTCTAAGTGGTTATTCTCTCTTGCATCCTGGGACTAGTGGTTTTCACAATATAAGGTTATGTTTTGCTGTTACAACTTCAAGCACTGTTGTTGAAATAGCTGAATTATAAAATCTGTTTATTGGTTTTGGTTTTGGATTGCCAATCTACCTTAGATGCAAATTAGACTTAAACAGTTTTAATTGCCATGAACCATTCCAGAAATGTGCCGGACAATATAAAATCAAGAATTTCAATTGCAATGAGCATTTCAATTTATCAGTGACAGATGTCTGTAACTTTGCAGACTTACGGCATTAGATTTTGCCACCAGTTAATTAATTTTATCATAGGTCACTGGTACTTGCTCTTTCTATTTCTCCTAGTAATTTTTCTGACTGTAACTATCTGATGGCACATCAATTGGTGCATATGACCCAGAAATACTGTAGTCTTAACAATAGGTAATAAAGTAATATTATTTTATTTTATGTTTATCTTATAAAATATTTTTTTATTTGTATTATTGTAATAATTTTTATTTATACTGTTTGGAGACTGGATTTGTGAGCTAAATAACGTTATTTTCTATGCTATCTATTTACAGAATTCTTGAAGTGAATCAGAATCAAAAGCAGGTGGAACAGGATATTAAAGTTGCCATATTTACACTGATGGTAGAAATAAACAAAAAGGGAAAAGCTCTGCTGCATCAGTTGGAGGTAATTTAATTTCTGTCATAAGAAAGAAAATGTCAATCTTGATGTTTTTTTGTGTGGATTCATATTAAAATAAAATCCATTTCTATCATTAGCCACCTGTGCATATCTTATCAGAATTCCAGAGTGGAGAGATGTCCCATACAAGCTATTTGAACAAGTTGGGGTTTGGGGTGGGGGAGAGGATTTGGTTTTTGTGGCGTTGTAGTTGTTTGGTTTGCACTTGGCTGTCTGTGTTCCCTGCTTTGTGAATGAGGGCTGTGTCTGAGCACAGTTTCTTTCTCTGTGGTTTTGCAAGTCATAATTCTATGCGTCATGTATAGATTTTTACATCAGAATTTTTCTTAAATTCAGCAATCCAATAACAAGTTAAAGGAGAGAATTGTCTAGAATGGATACCTGGGAGAATGCTACCTCCATTTGTGTTTTAGAAAGTGTGTGTATAGAGAGGCATATTCGTATATGGCAATGTGTCATAAGAGAAAATGGGAATCAGCACAGAAAGCCCTGATATCTTGAACTTTTCTGTTTGATAGTTGCAATCAGGGGGCTGGGGTGCTTTTCAGAAGGGCTAAGTGAAACCACTTGCTCATTGTGGATTACAAACATGAAAGCTAGTGCCTTTTGTCTGTAAACCAAACCGTTTGACTGGAACTGCCGTTCTACTCACAGACTCTGGCTAAAGAGCATCGGATGAAACTTCTGCAGCAGCAACAGGAAGTGGCAGGACTCTCTAAGCAGCTGGAACATGTCATGAATTTTTCCAAATGGGCAGTTTCCAGTGGGAGCAGCACAGCACTACTGTACAGCAAACGCTTGGTAAGGGCAGGAAGATAGTACTCTCCATTTACTTAAAGACTAATAGTTAAGGCAGATACACATGCACACACTTATCAGTAACACTAGGGAATTAGATGATTATTTTTTTTTATTGACTTTCTAGTAATTCAAATATTTGTATATAATTTTTTTGTGGTTTTCTCTTACACATAAATACACAGTGTTTCTAACAGTTTAGCTCTCTGATCATGATTTTCTTCTGTTATGCTACCATAGAATTGTTGTAGATCTGCAAAAGTAAGGACAACTCATTTTGAAAACCATGTGAAAACAATGAACCATGATACACTGGGAAAAACATTACATGTCCTGCATAATAATTGAGATTCTTTTCAGTACTTGTTACAGCTTCTGGGTTCAGGGAAAGATGGTATTTATATATCACAGAGTGTGATATCCAGCATTTTAATGTAAAAATTAATGTATTCCTTTGTTCTGTCAGACTCATTTTCCACTAAAAGTCTTCAAAAATTTATAAAAATGAAGCTGAAATAAACAAAAAACTGACCATGAGTTCTCCAGAGGTTACTCGATTGTACCAGCCTGATGACAGAAATCTGTGACAATCATGAGGAAAGATGCTAGACCCTTTTTTCTAATTCCTGTAACAGGATCACAAAGTTTTTTTCTTGATTTTCTCATTGTTTAGTTGAGAACCTACTGAGGGATTTTGTGGTGGAGTTTTTTTGTTGTTGTTTTGGTTTGGTTTAGGTCTGTTGGTGTTTGATGGTGTTTTTTTCTTGGTTTTTTTTGATACTCATGAAAATGCTGCAGGCTATAGGTAGAGGAGTATTATGTGATTTTATCATCTTATTTCAAATAGTTAAATTCATTTGGCCTGCCTTATACTGCTTCAGCAAGTCATTTTTTAATTGAGTAGAGAAAAGGGACATCAAACTGAGTTACGTTGTTTATAATTGCTTAGTGTTACCACAAAGACTTCCGCTATGTGAGCAAGAAAACAATTTATGTTGCAGGCATCTTAATCTTATAAACAATATACAGTTGAAGAAGACGACCATCCAGCCCATAAAGCCTCAGCAAATGAGAAATATTTTTCAAAAGACCAGATAAGCTTTAGGCTCCTGACGTTTTGCTGAAAATTGGTGTTACTGGGGAGTCGAGTAACTAACCTCTCTGTGGACACCTGGAAAATCTCTTCCTGAACAGTGATGCATGGAGGATCATGTGAGACTTCTGCTCCGGCATGTCCAGCCACTTGAAATGAGGAGGGAGGAGTCCCCAGCAGACTTAGATGCAGAGTTACAGCTAGGAGGCAATGTCAGAACGTCAGGGAAACAGCACACTAAACAATTTGCAGGAAGACAGCAGTTTCCCAGCCTGGTCCTCCAGCATGAATAAAACACTGACTCTTACTGGCGGGAGGTAACTAGTCTGGTCATGAGCTTATCTACAATATATCTGTGTGCACTATAGGAGGAATATATGGAGCAGGCTGTGATAAGAACTGTGTGCAACCGGTATTGGTGACAGGAAAAAAGACTAGAATTTCTATAGTGTAGTATGCTTGATTCTGGTAGTGTACACACAAATCCCAGGAAATCTGTATTCAAAATAGTGGTGCACTTAAAATTTTCCACGGTCATTAGGAAAACTTAAGTATTGTTAAATGTTTTTAGTATCTGGTCTAAAACTAAAATTGAAAGAAAACACCTGTAAACTGAAAGCTCTTACAAAATTCCTATGGGAATTTTAGGTAACTACTATAATTTTAAACAGATAAGATGACTCTGCCAAGTATACCTCTTGAGCTTTCCCAGGAAATAATGTATTATTCAAGAAAAAAAAAACAAGTATTGAACTCTAAAGTTTTTCTGTATCTGCTGTGTGTTATTCTGAAATTAGTGCCTCTCTTAGTTATTTCTAGTGAAACAACTGCAAGAAAATATTTTCTTTCTAGGAACTGAGTAAATACTGAGCATTTGCTTGAGTATTCTGATTGTGTAACATCATCATAGTCCAATCCATTGGAACCAAGAATTTGGAAAAGTCTAAAAATATCTGTGAATCTGAGAGTTTGCAAAGACAAAATTTATAAAATCTGTTCTTTGACTTTCTGAAAAAAACTTAAGTTTATTAAAAAGGAAAAATCCCTGTGATAAATCCCACCCTTGCTAAAAGGGTGGGATTTTTATTTTTTTAAAGAAAAATGAATGCACTAACAAGGGGGCAACCAGCAATGGTTATGTGAATCTGTACTTCACTTGCAAGTAGTTTTAAGTCATTGAATGTAATGACCAAGTTTGTGGAAGGATATGTATTTTCACAGGGGATAAGAATAAATTTTCTTTACGCTGCAGCTGATGGCATTTTAAAACTATTTTAGGAATAAGGGAAAGATGTTAAGAATAGCTCTTATTTCTCCATTTTTTACCTCAATTTTCTAGGAGCTTGTTCATTTTTTGTTTGTTTGCGTTTTTTTGTGAGTTTTTTAAAGACACTTTATGCTATTCGAATACATGTCTCTGGCCCCAGAGGAAAGCATCTTGTTTTGTTCCTGTTACAGATTACGTATCGACTACGGTATCTTCTCCGAGCAAGGTGTGATGCTTCACCAGTGACTAACAATACCATCCAGTTTCACTGTGATCCTAGCTTCTGGGCTCAAAATATTTTCAATCTAGGTATGATAAAGTTTCATTAGCCTTTTGGCATCTTGATCCTATTTTGAAAGCAGCTTTCTTTTTGTGAAGATAAATAGCCTTTGCATTATCCATTTCCCGGTTTAATTTGTTAGATTTATTTCCTTATCCATGGAAGACATTTAAAGTGTGTTTTGTGGAAAAAAAAAAAATTAACAAACTTACCTTGTTTGAATGGTACTTCTGATGTTGAAAATAACAGCTTTCAGTTTCCTGGGCAGTACACATTCCTTCTGGTTTCTGAAACAAGGAACACAGTCTAGAACCGTGCTTCACATCCTAAGAAAGGATTCTAGATGTCACTGTCATTCTGTGTATTCCAGCCCTTTCTTCTACTTCAATCCCATCTTCTCAAGCTGAAACCCATAGCAGCAACATAATATGCTCAAGGACCCCTATTTGCTCCTTGGCATGCTGAACAATAAGACTTGAAAGAACTGAGGCGAAGAGGAGAATGCTAAAGAAAAACAGAAGAACAGGGAAGAGAACACTACTTTTTGACAGTTGTCTGGCTTTTAGATTGTCTTTGTGAAGTTGTGCTGTGGAATTCAGGAAAAAACATGTCTTTAACAGAGTTGGAAATACACTTCTTTGTTGTCATAATAGATTTTGATCTAATCTCCAAACCGATCTTTATGTTTTTTCTTAGAGCTGTAAGTTGCTAGGGTTTCATGATACCAGTGAATCCCAGAACCTGGTAGCTTTGGAGGTGGCCTGCTTGTGTGATTGCCTGAAAGCCTGAGTTTAATGAAGATACGCGTCTTAGGAACTCATTAGCTTAAGAGCAGGAATTTAAGCTTAGAGGTCTTTTTAGGATTTTGAACTGCTGTCGTGCTTCCTTTCTCTCTTCACTGGTAGCTTGATGGGCATTTTTGGTTTTCTGTCATGTGCAGAATGCTTTGTGAAATGCCTGTGGGACATTTTCTGCCTTTGATCAGAAAGTGCAGTCAGCTGTACAAATGTACAGAGATGTGCAAATGTATATTTCTCTATAAAGGCAGAGAAGAAAAGTGTTATGGCAGTGCTTTAAGGTGAACAAGCTCTTTCCCCACACACCAGGGTGCTGGATGGTAGCAGGGAAATTCTCCAAGTTCCTTCTTTGCAAATAATTTTCTTTGGAAAAGGAATCCAGAGTAAATCTCTTATTTCCAGAAATGAGCTGTCAAGCTGTGTGGTGATAGCTGAACTGATGCTAAACTGAGATGATGCTTGTCAAGAGGAGGCTTTTTCTTATTATTTGTTTATTTAATGAACTGCTGAAATATGTTCCCTTAAATTCTGAAAAGTGCTACAATGGAAATGGCACCTGTATAGATCAGCATAAGAGTTCTTGTAACACTTCATTTAAGTGATAGACACATTATCTCTGTCAGAAATCACAGCCTTTAGACTGGTAGGTTTATGCTCAGATGTTAAATTTCTGTAGGTAAGCCAAATTTAAGAACCACTGAAGAAAAAATAAAATGAAGTCTGAGTAAAGAAACAAGTTACTTTGGGAACAGCTTGAATTCTAGTCAGGATGCATGTTGCCAATGGTGTGATAGCATCTGTACACTGACAGGATAGCTGTCTTCTTAGAGGTTTCAGGATGTATTTAAGAAAAAAAACCAACAACATTTGAAGTGTTTTAATTCCACAAATTGTACGATAACCCATGGTTTTCTGGAATAGTCAAAGGGAATGCTTCCCTGTAGTACTTTTGGGTAAATAACTAAACCGCAGATGTTAAGTCTTGAAAGGCTTTTGAAGGTGTAATTAGATGTATAGAGAACAGAATAAAAGTGTGGTATAGGTTTGACAGTTGATTTTAGTACAGTCAATACCATTCTTTGTCAAGGTAATTTCTCTTTTAGAGAAAGGAAATAAAACATCTATTTTGACTGCAGTGAAATATTTCATATACAGCCGTATATAGCAAACAATATTATTCATTTGCATTTTTCTGTGCCCGCTTTGTGGGAAGCATGGACTAGACGTGTTACAGGCTTAATAAAGGGTATTAGGCAGTAGATTAGTAGGTTTTTTTCCATTTTTTTTAAGCATATTTAATATTTTTGTTAATGACTGATGTGGTAGAATCATAATTAAAATGTATGCAACACCAAAATTACAAAGTTTCAATAGTGTTGATGTTAGCTGTCTGCCCTGCTGTGCACTACAGTATGTTGGCTGCCGTAGACTCCCTCTGTGCCTGTGTCTAGATAGGGGACTGGAATGATGCTACTTGTGAAGCTTCTCAGTTTTTGGGATGAAAGAGTGGAACATAAAATGCAAGACGTTTCCTCCTCCTTCAGATAACCTACCCCAAAATGAGCCAGGCTAGATGGCATAGGATCCACTGATGGATACGAGGAAAGAAGTGGCAGAGGGTGATTTCAAATTCTGCTGTGACAGAAATTGCCAAACTGTCATGTGATGTACCCACTTCATGGGGTGAGCTCTCCTGGGAAGCAACCCCTCAATCTCTGGGAGAGAAGGGAGTATGAGGTGTCTATCTCCAACTTGTTCTGAAAAGCTCTTGTGCAACCTTCCACAGATCATTGGAATTTTTTAGCTCCTGTTGTTGAACCATAACTTTCCCTACTTCACTCCGCTTTAAGGAAAGAAAGCATGTTTGTCTTTTCCCATACAAACAAGAGGCTATTCCCTTGAATCAAACAAAACTCTGTTCTAGTTGGAATTCATGTTTCTTGGATTAGGTAGCCAAGATTTTATGTAATCACACTGTGTATCTCTTCAGATTAAATCTCCCACGCAGCAGTAATCTCTAAAAGTTACCTGTCTAGTCAGATTTCCTTCTAAGTCAGTGGAGAGAGTTAAAACATCTCCTGGAGTTGCCAATCACATTCTAGAGTTGGTGGTATGTGGCAACTTGGGCTATCATGTGAGCATTCCATGATGTTGACTCAAAGACCATAAAGGATCACAATGCCTTTAAGTTTTATGATACAGATAAATCTTTTGAGCAGATGATTGGATCAAGATACTCTCCCATTGAAACTGTCTTCCCTTGCTCTTCTGGAGCACTAGGTGTCTTCTTGACACCTTCCCAGGAGAATCCATCCTATGGAGGAGGCTGCAGAACAAGACAGTTTGCTATGAAATACAACCTTTTTTCCCCTAGGGAAACAAACAAAATAAACTGAGTCCTTTATCTTAATGTTTATCCATTCCTTATAGTACAATAATGAATCATGGCCGCATGGTATGAAAGGAACTAATTGTGAAAAATAGCATATTTTGCATTATTTTGACACTAATTTTATTTATTTTGTTTACACTAGGTTCTTTAGTAATCGAAGATAAAGAAACCCCACCACATATGCCCAAGAGCCCTGTGATGGAACCAAACTTACAGCCACCAGGCAGCTTACCTTCAAACCAACTGTCCAAGTTCCCAACACAGATAAGCTTAGCTCAGCTCCGACTCCAACACATGCAGCAACAGGTCATGGCTCAGAGACAGCAAGCTCAACGCAGAGTGGGTCCAGTAGGTTTACCAAATCCAAGAATGCCAGGAGCCATGCAGCAGCCTCCTGCTTCTCATCAGGTGAGTTATGACTGTTTCCAGGGAAGACTCTTTTCTTCATGGCGCTGAAGGGAGAATGTAAAGAAAGGTGAGAAAAAAAAAGAAAGAAATCAGGTCTACATATGTAACTTTAACTTCATCTTTAGCACATGGCTTCATAACTGGGTTAGGGAACGTTACTGAGAACTGTGTGGGCATTTTAAACTTGTCTGGCAAAATGCATGGTAGCACTCAGCCTATTTTTATTCATTAAAAAAAAAGCATATGGTATCCAACCATATATAGTGCTGAGCTATATATTTTGTATTTTTGTCAAACGATAAAAAAGTGAATCTCTCGTTGCTTTTTTTTCCGAGGCTTTTTTGCATAAAACTCTGTGATTCTCCCATTTAACTTTAAAAGCTGGAAACGCTCTCACTGGCTCTTGTAAAGTATCTGCATTTATTGTATCAGAAGAATTCAAAACTGTCTAGTAGGTTTTGTTTTTAACATTGAAAATCAATGTGTTGTGTGATCATTCATATAAATGGTGTGGTACTATTTTTTTGCATCTAATTTGCTACAAGTATAAGAAGTTTAAAAAAGCCACTTGGTAAACATTTATGAAACATCGAATAGACAGCCAACTTGCAGAATTGTTTGTTTGTTTGTTTTCATGCAGGCACCTCCGCGCTTGATTCATTTTCAGAACCATAGCCCCAAGTCCAATGGTTCAGCTCTCCCTGCGCAACAGATGAGATTTCCCCAACATCAAAACCTACCAAGGCAAGCAATAAAGCCCAACCCATTACAAATGGCATTCTTGGCACAGCAAGCTATAAAGCAGGTAGAGTTTCCTTCCCTTTTTACTTGCCATGTAGAAATAAAACATCAAATGTGCTTTATATAATCTTACATTATAATTCTGGAGTGCCTTTCACTTAGAACAGAGACTGCCTTTTTCTCTATGACAAGATACCCACGGTTTTCTTAATGAAATGACTGTCAAGTTTCTTTCATTTAGACAGTTCTAAGTAGCTGAAGCGTTACAGAAGTGAACCACTGTGTGCACTGTGTTTGATTCTCTTGCTATTAATATGATTTCTGGCCATTTATGTAAAATTTAACATGTCCATGGTCTGCACACCACAATCAGTGAGCGGACAAAATAGAAAATCCTACCAGTTAGTTTGATTTTAATCACTTCCCTAGTAATCAGGGAGAAAACTCAACTAAAAAGCTACAGTTGCCACCATTCTTCAGAGTATGTCTTGAAGAGAGAACAGTCCACAATTACAGGACCCCTGCTGAGCAAGACTGATCAGTATCCAGCTAATGAGCAGTTGAACTGGGACAGAAGCAAACACATCATATCATTGAATGGTTTGGGTTGGAAGGGACCTTAAAGATCATCTAGTTCCAACCTCCCTGCCCTGGGCAGGGACACCTCCCACTAGTCTACATTGCTCAAAGCCCACATCCAACCTGACCTTGAACACTGCTAGGGACGGGGCATCCACAAGTTCTCTGGGCAACCTGTTCCAGTGTCTCACCGTAACTCACAGTGAAAAATTTCTTCCTTATATCTAATCTAAATCTACCCTCTTACAGGTAGAAGCCGTTACCCCTCATCCTATTACTACGTCCCCTTGTAAAAAGTCTCTCTCCAGCTTTCTTCTAGACACCCTTCAGGTACCAGAAGGCTGCAATAACAACTTCCTGGAGTCTTCTCTTCTCCAGGTTGAACAACCCAAACTCTCTCAGCCTGCCCTCATAGGAGAGGTGCTCTAACACTCTGGTCATCTTTGTGGTCCTCCTCTGGACTTGTTCCAAACTCAGCGAGTTTTCTGGATGTTCAGGAAGGCAAATCGTTATTAAAAAGCATATTAACACTTGTTTTATTAGGTATGTGGAGGGAAAGAGAAAATTATGAAACTAGAGATAAGCAGGGAAGAATCAAAGGAATCTGATCTGTGACCTGAGAAGTGGAGTAATACCATTCATGTTTGCAATGGTTATGATGTCAGAGAACTAGTTCCAACTAAATTGAAGAAAGCTGTACAATATCTAAGAGAACCCGTAATAACAAAACCCAAGTCACTTCTGTGCCTCTGAAAAGAAGATTGGCCTGTCTGCAAGCCTTTCTTTCAAATATTTTCATTATCTACTAGTGTCTTTCTGAAAGTATAAACCAGTAAATAGATTGACTGACTAACAAGTCATTGAGCAGTCAAATTTTGCCTATAGTTACCATGAAATTCCATTTAAGTCATTGAAAACTGTGTATGCCTAAACAAGAAAGAATTTTAGTCTGACTTGGCTGTGCCCTTCATATCATGGTGTTAAATGTATATGTGGGTAGATATCCAGTCAGCATTTCAAGTTCTTAATCATTTTAAGTTGTTAAGGGAAAGCACAATGTCAAATACTTGATGGCGTCCAAGTGACACTATAGCTATTTACTTAGTGTAAAGCACTGGAGCGGTTGTGCCTTCAGCCTGTTATCTGCGATGCTTTTATTTCACTGAAGCAGTTACATTTCTCCCACAACACTGTCAACGCAGCATGAAATATTAATAGATACTTAACATCGAGATATAGCTTTGAATTTAAGAATTAACATTCATTTCTTCTGTTCATAGTTTTCAACTACTTGTCATCTTTCACTGTCTTGTAAGATTGGTCCTTGAAATTAGGTAACTTCAGAGTAAATCAGGATTTTATGGTTGAATTCAGCTTCCTGAACTAAGCTTCTTGTTTAACTGCTGAGTTAGAACCAGTGTGTGCAGCAGATGTGATCTGTTGAAAGAAATAATTGTGGATTATTATTCTTTCCAGTGGCAGATTGGTAGTGGACAAACTTCAACTGCGCTTTCAACTGCAAGCAGCACAACATCGACTCCATCCAGTCCCACAGTCACTAGTGCAGTAGGAGGTGATGGGAAAACATATGGTCCTCCTGTGATAGATTTGAGTTCTCCAGTGGGTAGTTCCTACAATCTGCCATCTCTTCCTGATGTAAGTGTAACATGAGAGCAATGTTTTATGAATGCTATTTTGAAGTAAGACTTAATGTTTGTTTGTGAGAAGTAGAAACCTTTTAGACTGAAATTCTTGTTCTATTTGTCAAAATGAGACAGTTCCAGAAAATGACAGTGCAGGAGTGCCTACATGTTGCTGGCAATATTTGGAACGGTCCTGGGAGACAGCTGTTAGACAACTAAGAAAAATAACATTGCAGCTTGTAATTGTAATTGACTTGTTTATTTGGATGCTGCATATTTTCTTCCTACCCCACATAATGTTACTAAGAAAAACGAGTTAGTTTTCATTTACCAGTGTCCACAGATACCACTGGGTTTCTGATGGTATTTCTGGTAAACTCTTAATGTTTTTTTTAATGCATTTTAAACTCATTGAAGGGGCTATCTTGGGTAGGTATTAATTGTTGGTATACTGGATATATTCCGTGTATCTTTTCCTTTTGGTACTTCTTTTCTTCATTTATGTTCTAACATGCCTTAGAGCTGGTGACAGAAGGATCATCCTAAGATCACATGCTCTTAAGCTTCTAAACTTCTCTTTCATAGTTTCTTCTGATTGGTACATGTTTTTCAGAGGTCCACATTAGAGCTGTTGAGTTTTAGTCAGTTGACTTTATTCTTTCAATTAACTGTTGAGCCTATTTTTGTGGTCTAAGGTTTGAAGATATCTGAAATGTCATGATTTTCTAGTCATAACTTTCTAGTCATACTTTACTTATCTTGTGCTCTCACCAATAAAATCTCAGATAAAAGTGTTCTTTTTTAAATAGAGTACATAAACTACAGAATCACAGTATCTGTCAGACTTAAAAGGTGAACTACACAACACGATCATGGAACTATTGAGTTTGTGAGACATTTTAGCATACAGATTTTTGTGCACAGTATTATGAACTTTTTTACTTATATGTGGTTAAGTTTATGCTATTAAGATGCGCAGCCTAAATCACTGTAAATATGCTGACCTAGTAGAGGCTTCTGCATACACTCTAGCTTATAAATAGAAATTTCAGAGGTCAGTGCCGTTGATAACAGTGGATTTGTGTGGTGTCTGGATAATTGAGGTAACTGATATGAAGTGACCTATTTTCTTATCAAACATGATCTTACGTATTGCAAAGACCCTAACATTTCAAAAGGTAATTTCTTCTGATCAAACCAGAGTGTGTAATTTTAACAGAAAGTTAGAATGGCGAATTGGGAGCCACTAAACCGGAGTTCAGTTGTCTGGCCCGAGTTGTGGGTGGAAAGAGGTTTGCTATTTGCATTTTACATCAGTATGCATGGCCCCTGCCCAGAAAGTATCTGAGACAGATGGAACTGAATATCCTTTGAGGTTCTTCCAGTGCCATATAAACAGTAGTGAATTAATGGGTAGTTTGTGTATCACTTACGATCTTTTTTAGAGTATATAATGTGAGCATGTCAAAAGATGTGGAGATAAAAATTCCTTTTGTAGTTGTAGTTGTTGGAGGAAAATTTGCACATAAAGCATTGTCCAATCTTAAAGCAAAGCACTATCTGGATTTGACCATTTCTTTTCTTTTTAGAAAAAAACAAGATGACTTGTTTCAAAGTAACTACTGTTTGGATGGCTAAAGTTAAGTGATATGCATTTTAGTCTTTGCCTTCAAAATGACAGTATGGCAGAGGCATGGTGTGGTTTTTTGCTGTTGGGTTTTTGGGGGGGGTTGTTGCAGGTATTTTTTTTCCTCCCAACACTAACCATTTCCCCTCTTTTTCCCACCTCTCAGATTGATTGTTCAGGAAACATCACACTGGATAATGTTGTAAGGAAGGATGGAACTGTGGAGCAGAATCAGCCAAAACCCCCTTCCAACAGAACTGTGCAGTCACCAAATTCATCGGTACCATCACCAGGCCTCTCAGGTAATTGGAATGTGGTGCAAGTTTCTATTTAAGTGGTGCAGTGATAAAATCTAATGTGTCAGTGTTAACACTGGTATTAGAATCAGTGGCTTCTATTTTATGACAAAGATGAGAAATATGAAAATGAAGGCAAAGTAGTAGAAACCCTAGTAGAAGGTAAAGTTGAGTCAATATTTTAGCATCGTGATCAAAAATAAGTGTCAAAATCCTCACAACATGGTGGGAAAAACAGTAGATTTTAGCAAATTGCATACACATCCATAGAAAAATGATATTTTTAGGGGTACACCAAATTAACACCTAGAAACTATGGTAAGTACTTGAAAAAGCAGGATTTGATGTAGGAGACAGTGGCTGCAAATGGTGACTTGGAAAGTTAAATCTGGCTGTTAGAAAATCTTTGTCACTGGAAGGGTTGTGTGGCACTGACACAGGTTGACCAGAGAAGTCTTCATTATGGGTAGCTAAACGTGGTGGACATGAAGGACCTAGGGTATTCTTGTCACCGTGCCTGGAGGTAGTCAGCAGCTGCTCCTTGCTCCCATTTCCCAGTCTGTCCCTTAGTGAGGCTATCTGAATTCCCAATAAGCACTTGTGCAACATTCATACGCTCATACGGTGTTCACACGCTTGGGCAGATGAGGCAGCACAAACAGCCCACTCTGGTTTCTCAAGACCAATGCTCAGCAAAAGTGTCCTTCACAAGACTTTTGGCTACCTGGTCCTTTGGTCTCTGTCATATGTGGCCATCAGACTTCTTCCTACTAGCCAGCTCATTGGCTTAAAGTTTCCTGGCAGATCTCACGAGATCTGCGGGGTTTAAATAAGGTAAGGCAAAACAAACTGTAGTGATCAGATGGAGGGTCAGCCAGGCAGAGATACCGACCCTCAGCCTGCTTACATGCAATGGGCCCCTTTTTAGTCCCGTCCTTCCCTCTGTTATCCCATGCTGCTCATCCTGTCTTGAATTTATATTGAATGGGATATGGGTTAAATACATGACCTGGCAGGAGAATTTTTTGCCCAGACCTGTGTATTTCTCTGAGTCACATCTCAGGCTTGGCACGGACCTGTATTTTGTTCTAATCTGATTCTTCTATCCTAGGAGGTGTTGCTGTGACAAACATACACCCTCCAATCCGTTCACCCAGTGCCTCCAGTGTTGGGAGCAGAGAGAGGTAAGGAAAGAGTGGGAAAGAAGAAAATGTGACTACCGTCTCCATAGAACATTTCCTCAGTCTCTTCTCTCATTAATGCACATAGATGTCAATTTGCCTCACCACCTCTGGTAACAGGCCAGGCCTGATGGTTATTACAGCGTTCTTTGCATTCTAAAAGTAGTACTTTCATTTGTAATGTATTAATAGCACATCTAAAAACATATTAACTCTGCAAATGATGGCTAGGTTGGCGTTATTAAAAGAATGCCAATTCTAAATTAGGTTTTAAATTCAGAAAAATCAGCTAAAGGCAAAAGTTGCGTGTTGAAAGTCCTCGTGGAACTATAAATTACTTCAGATTTAAGGAACTGATGTTACCAAGAGAGCTATTAAGAATTTTCTGCCATAATGCAGTTAGTTAAGTGAACCCTAGATATCTACTGTGAGTCCACACAAATGTTTTTATCCCTTAGTGATGGAATATTAATGAACAAATACATTTACACAATGTTGTTTGAAGAGTGCAGATCCATTAATGTCTTCCAATAAATTAGAGAATACATCTGACATGAGAATAATTTTTCATGCAGAGAAAAATCAGATGACATTCATCCTACTTGAATTGGAAATGCAGATGCTTTTTGATATAGAACACCTTTTGCTCTATTCCATTTGCACAGTAAATTCTGTGAAGGACTCTTACGAACTGTTTAAATGTTTGTCTGAAGAGTTTTATACTTGCATTTATAAAAATGTGATTTGATCTGCTGCTGCTTGAATTCATTTTGTTAAATTTAAAATTCTTAATTATTATTAAAGAAAAATAAGCTGGTATTTTTGAGTTTGGTTTTCCATTCTCATCCTATTATGAGTGAACACGTGAAAAAAGACAGATTTAGTTCTGAAGTGGGGCCCCATTTTTGGTAGAGCTGCAGTGCTGTAAGAAACTCTTTCAAGATAATGTAAATATGTATTTTATCTGACCTATTTGCTTTTATGGTTTACAATGATCATTTGAGCCCTGGAGAAATACTATCCTTCCCCAAAATACAGCTGCATCTCCTCCAAAGTGGGATGATGTTCAGTGAAGTGCTTCTTTGTGTATAACCTAAAAGAAATGGAAATTATTTGCAAATCTTGCACTAATGGGAAGTCAAACCACAAGTAATTTTCTAGTTCTGGAACTACGCCATTAAAATTTTCCCTTTTTGTAGTGCCTTTTCGATGCACATCAAAGGAAATCAGCTCGGATGTTGTATTCTATAGAAGTAATACTGTAGTGCTCAGGATTCAAAGAAGCAAAATGGATTAGCATCCTGAGGTCCTGGAAAACGTCAGCGTACAGAGGCGTCCAGTTCTGACTCTTAATTTCTCCTTTTTCCTCCTTTTTTATGTCATTTGCAGTTCTGGCTCCTCCAGCAGGCCACCAGGAGCTGATTCTACACACAAAGTCCCAGTTGTTATGCTGGAGCCGATCAAAATTAAACAGGAGTCAAGTGCATCAAATGAATCAAATGAGAACTTCGATTTCCCAGTTGTTACAGTGAAGCAAGAAGCAGAAGAGGAATCCCGGCCTCGGAATGTAATATGAGCAGTGACAAAGATCTCCTTTCTTTCTGGTGGGGAGGGTGTTTTGTATTTATGGGGAGTAAAATAATTTACCGATATTCTGTTGGGGACTTTTTTCAGGGGAAAACTGAAAAGCTGAAGATATTGGCATAAAAGTAAGAGGTGAAATTTGAAAATGGACTAGTTCTGCCAATTCAATTAAGTAGCATGATCAGGCTACTTTTATCCACTGAAAACCTGTGGAGGCAGGAAATAGCTTGCAAACATCACATTTTCATGCAGTGCAAGGAGGTGTTACTAATCATAGTGCAGTACTATGCATAAAAAAGGTTGCTAGACTTTGGCAGCATCGAAGATCAGTTTTATTTGTTATTAGTGGAGCAGTAAGTAGCCTTTTATAACTAATCTCTTGTGTTTAGTTGACTGATGCTATAATATGATAGTAATTTTTGCATGCAAGCTGTATGGCTGTTTGCATATCAGTTTGTTACTCTGGTCAGTTTACTTGTTGTTAGGGTCATGCAAATTCACATAAATGCTTCCTTTTTTTCTTCCTACAGGCCACCTTTTCAAGAAGCATCCTTACTTCCTTGCTGTTAGATAGCAATCATAATTCCACTTCAGATGAAGCTGTGTTAAGAACAGATGCACCAGACAGCACAGATGATCAACCAGGGATTCTGCAGGAGAACACGTCCGGTGGGAAGACAGGATGGATAGGCCCCCCCCACATAGGGGAGGGCAGAAAAGAGGATGATCCCAATGAAGATTGGTGTGCAGTATGCCAAAATGGAGGGGAGCTCATTTGCTGTGAAAAGTGTCCCAAAGTATTCCATCTTTCTTGTCATGTCCCTACATTGAAGAGCTTTCCAAGGTAATTACAACCCCTTCATTTCCATCTAAACTTGCAATGAAAGATACAAGCTTGTTATTGTGAAACCCAGTACAAAAAGCTTCAGCCTTGAAGGATTCGGCGTCATCTTTGAATTCTTGAATCCAGAAAATGGGAATTTGCAGGGCAACTCCTGTTTAACTTTACAAATTTGCAGCAACCGTAATAAAACTCTTCACTTAATTTGGCAATTAAGCAAGATCACTTACATCTAGGGCATCTGTTATTAAAATTGGGCCACAGAATTACCAGCCTGTCATAAAATGTTAAGGCTGACAGAAAAGATTTACATATCTTTAACAGTAGTAATAATAATAAACTTAAAGAAGAATCTAAGCTAATACAGTATTACATGTATTATTCACTATAGTTCTTAACGTGGCTACAGTCCAAGCACGGGATGCAGTGACTGGCATTTAGTAACACCTTATTCGGTGTTGAAATAACAAGTAGGCTTTCTTGGTTGGCTGCTGCAAGGCAACTACTCAGTTTCTTGAGTTTCAAAATACAGTCTTCACTGGCATTTGCTTCTGGAATTATCATATTTGATTAAAATAAATGGCATTTTGCAGTGTACCAACTTGGAAATGCCACGGAATAAGCTTATTAGCATTAACGGATAGAAACATCTGCCGTAACATGTTCATTGTTTAATGCTTTTGTAAATATTAGGGTTTCTTATTAAATATCGGCATAGTTTAGGTATAAAACATTTGGATGGAAACTTAGTCTAGTACACTGGTCATCTCTGTGCTACTCTGAACAAGCATACTTCTGCAAGCATATCTGCTATTTTAAATGTCACTAGAAATGGCACACAAAAGTGTTTCTCTTCCCTTTTGAAACTTCAAATTACAGTTTGGGGGGGGTGGGGGTGGGTGTTAAATAAAATGATGTTATGTTACAGCTTTGTGCCATAAACAAAACTCAGTCAATTTACAGCAAGCACTTAAGCTAAAACATTTGTGCCTTTCTGACAAGAAAAAAATAATCTTTAAGCAGGTAGGTAACTATATTTACAAGGCTTTGTTTATATTAGAATCAAAGCTTCAAGAATAAGTACTTAACATTTCTCTTTTTTACTGGGTCATTCTGTGGAAACTGAGATGATAATGTCCAGGGGAGGGACAAGGCAGCCAAAATCAACTTTTCTGACAACTGTCCAGATCTGTAAAAGTGCATATTAATACAAGTGCACTGTGTTCCTGGACTTGAGGACCACAGTTAGCTTAATTTTTCTTCTGGCTTCAGATGTATGTATCAGGGGTTTGTTCTCATCTTTGTGGGTTATTTTTTTGTAGCTGTAACACGCTCCTTCACAGACTTCGGTCTTCTGCATTAGTTCCTTCAAACACATGAAATAATTCCTTTATTATTATGTCAGTGGTGTTATTATACTTCTTTCAAGATTGATTTTTGTTCTTGCTTGAGGTGGACAGAACAATTTCCCATGTAGATTCACAAGGTCACTGCATCTTTTTTCCTCCACAGCAATGTACCACACTCTTCCTGATTCTTGGATATGTAAATGCATCATTCCTTCCCCATCTTTCATGTGTTTCCTGTTTTCTTGTATCATAAGATCTTTAAATCATGGCCTGTACCTATTTTTGTGTATCTGCCACATAATTTCTGTGATGCTGGTCCAGGCACAGAGGTGACACTTTCATAAAAATAACTCCATCCTGTTAAGATGGTAGAAGATAAAAGTCTCTTTGAAGGAAGGTGCCCATTATTCACTACTCTATGCTACAGCTTAGCAGATGGTGGAAGTATTTAGATTACTCTGAATAAAAACCAGTAAGATTTTTCTTTATTTTTTTTTTAAACATGGAAAGTCTTCTGCCTTGAAATGAATTAAAAGATACTGCAGAAACTATTTCCCGTTTACAAAGATATTGTTATTACAGCAGATCTCTGAGTAAATACACACAGTTTGATCTCATAACTGGTTATTGCTGAATTCTGTCTACTATGTAAGAAGTACAATTCAGCCCTCTTGTGGTTAGCTGCAAGCATGCACGTTGCTTTGTTTGTGGAGAACTATCTTAAAAACATAGACTCTTCATAGGTTTTTCAAAACGTTGAGGCTGGCAAATTGTATTAGAGTATCACTAAGCAGAACTGATTTTCTCATAATCTTATGCTGTTTTCTTAATCTGTAGGGTTTTCCTAAATTCACTGATAAAATCAGAAATAACTCAAAGTTTTAGGGAGTGAAGAATTTCCAGTTTTCAAAAAACCTTTGTCAAGGGTAATCTCTATAGAGTAATAATACGTCGCAGATCAAGATTGTGGAGAGAATGTAAAGTTCTTGCCATATAACCCTAACCCTTTCCCTTCTGTTTGGCCTAGACAATTCCTTCAGTCCCTCTGTAGTTCAGAAACAGAACTCTTCATGGTGCTTTGGTTGAATCCTATGAGCTCAAGTGAAAAATTTCAGTACTTAGAAAGCTAGACACCATTTGTCTGTTATGACAAAGTGTTTTTCTGTTATGATACCATAAATGACACCAGTGCTGTTAAAAGGGAGACAGAGTTCTAAGGCAGCATTTTTACCAGCAGTCTCTGCCCTTCGCAGTGTTTAAAAAGCCAACAACAACAAAACAACACCCAGTGCAGAAAAAAACACCCCACAAATGAGGAACTTACCCAGAAGTATGTGGAAAGCCTTTTGTCAAGAGTGTGCTGCATCACTGAGGTCAATGTGTCTGTTTATCTTCCTTAGCGGAGAGTGGATTTGTACATTCTGTCGGGATTTGTCCAAGCCAGAAGTTGAATATGACTGTGATAAACCCGCTCACGGCTCTGAAAAAAGAAAATTGGAAGACACTGGGGGCTTGGCACCAATAGACCGTAGGGTAAGGATAAAACGAGTACTGTCTTACTGCTTCTTGTGTTCTGAAATGTATGCGTATTTTAAAAAGTGATGGTAAAAAAAGGAAAATGGACTTTTAAAATAATCTCTGAGATTATAGCAGCCTTCATGTAATTATGCTGAACAACACACGCTGGATGTCTGGCAAGTGGTTGTGATGTGGTGCTCTGAACTGGGGCGGTCTTTTAGGAATTACCAAGTGCTGTTTCTAACAGAGCTCTTGAACGCAGTGACCTTGCATTGAGAATTTTTTTTTTCTTCATTAGTGCTTTCCAAATTTGGCACAGATTGACATTGTCAACTAATGGCTTTAGTCTTTAAAGCGCTTTGTTAACATCCTTTTAAAAACTGAAGGTAGTTTGTTCACGGTGAGGATCTAGAAAGATGTGGTACTGATCCTGAGATTAACACAAACCACTGGGAATAACTGCTGTCCTTTTGCAGCTTTGAACCTTCTGGTGGGAAAGCTACAAAGTGATCAGTGGGTTTCCAACTTCCGTTTTGACCCTAGAGTTAAAAGAAAAAAAATATGCCTTTGAGCAGACAGTTGAACTGATTGACAGAATTTGTTCTCGGGGTTTGGAGGAGTCTTTCTAATTTTCTTAATTTTTCTTATTTCTTCGCGGTTTTTTATTATTATTTAAAACTTTTTAAGCAGTTTTGAGCTGTTTTGGAAACTTTCAGCAGTGTTTCACTTGCTTTCAGTTGACAACTTGTCTAAATACTGAAAGTAATATTTTATTTGGAGTCTTAGTCTACCTGTAGAACCATTATTTATATGTGCTGCTATCTAAAAGGAAATAAAGCTAGCTCTGTTTGCGTTTTGCTTTAAATGTAAGTTATGATAAGTCCTGTAAATATTCTGATGAAGGATTAACAAGCATAAAATCACTCAAAACCGTTTTCAGAATCTCTTTCAAGGCTCAAAATCCAGTTTAATATACGTGGATACACAAAGAAAAGATATTCCTTTGTGCTGTTAACAAAAGGCACTGCAGGCTTTGCGGTTACAGAGCAGTTATACCCACATCAGGAAAAATATTAGAGCTGTCTCTGAATATTTGTAAAGCAGTAAGAGCCACACATGCTTTTTTATTCCCTGGAATGTTTGCTGGGCTCAGCAAGTGCTGAATAACACTGCTGGTAACTGCATGAGGTTTCATAGCATGCATTTGAGAGTTGATAATGGTATATCTGTTGCAGAGAAGGAATGCTGTAGGCCACTAGTTATGACACTTAGTTGTCCCTCCAGGTACAGTTTCTCTGCTCCCTTTTCTGCTGAAATGTTGGGGAAGTATTGAGCATTGGCTTCCTATTTTCTGTGGTTTATTGTTTTAGACCAAATCATGTAGGATTCTCTAATTATTTGAGTATCTATTTTTCTTGGCGCAGAAGTGTGAAAGACTGCTGCTCTACCTCTACTGCCATGAAATGAGCCTTGCTTTTCAAGATCCAGTTCCTCCCACAGTACGTACCTCAGTTCTTTCCATGTTATGTCAGTAGCATAATTGGCCTGTGTCTAATGATATTTTTATGTCCTATAGCAGTCCGGTTTTAGAAGTTAAGTTTCCCTGACACTGAGTGTATTAAATGTGTTTAATTTTATAAAATTGAAGGGGAGTAAAAAGTTGAAACATTGAGTTGGAAAGGGATTTCCTAGTAAAATTTCCCAAGAACTCATTTGACTTAATATTTCAAAAATAAACACAAAAAGTAAGTTCTAACACAGTCTGCTGATTTCACGATGCTGATTGATACCACTAAAAAAGTGAACTGGGATGTTTGTTTTTTTCAAAAAATTACCTGATTTTGAGAATAAGGGTGCCCCATAATACTAATATGAAATAGAATTTCTTCTTATCAGCTTGACATTTTTTAGTTTAAAATGGTAAACAATACCTGGCTGCATTAGAAGTCCAGGGATACACAGAAGAGTCACTAGTGTGATCAGATGAAAAGTACTGTTTCTTTTGTGTTCTTCAAGACAAGTCAATGGGAAAAGAGTTCATCAATAAGTAATATGCTCCTGTGCACCCCTTTTATTTAATTTGGATAAGGTTTTTTCTTCTGAAGAACATTCCACAGAGTTTAATGATGAGAAATGGCACAAGAGATTAATTGAATAATCATATGATGGTCATGTCTTAATAAATTAATGTAAATTTAGTATTATTCACATTAAAATGTGGATCTAGTTAGGGAAAAAAAACAAAAAAATATTATCGTTGGGTTTCATATCTTATTTTCTAATTTCTAATTCTTTATAAAGAAAGACTGAATCTTGATCCTACAAAGACAGTCTGAGTGCCAAAATTATTGATATCTTTGAAATTTGCCACCATTCCTAAGAGTATACTTTATGACCAAAATTCATTTCAAGCAACCCACCTACCATCTCTGTTTCAGTGGGTTGCTAAAGCTACCATATGGTGATCTTAAGAGTGAAACTTAATAGACAGCTCATTTGACTACATCTAAAAATAATGTCCAAACCAGTTGTTCCATCGTATATAATCAATGTAGGTGGGTGGGTTTTTTTCATTTTTTGTTTCTTTTAAAATAGGTATTGAGAGAAGTATATTTTAACCAACAGAGCTAGCATACGTCACTGTTACTCCAGAAACTGCATATAGATTAAAAGTACAATTCTTGTATCTTAGAATTATACTTTGAAGATGAGACTAAATCTTTCCCTCTCTCAGAGCTAATGGCTTAGAAAACAATAAGTAATGAACATGACTGCATTTAGTAAAAAAAAAATTATTTTCCATTTAGGTTCCTGATTACTACAAAATAATCAAAAAGCCTATGGACTTGTCAACCATCAAGAAAAGACTGGAAGTGACCAATTCATTCTACACAAAGCTGGAAGATTTTGTGGCTGATTTCAGACTGATTTTCCAAAACTGTGCTGAATTCAATGAGGTTAGATATTTTAATCTGGTTTTGTAGGCTTAGTGGATTTGAGGAAAACTGCAGTGGGGGTAGAACATAAAACACAAAAATTTATTGTGTTAAACTTATTTTGATGAAAACGTGATTATTGTGGTGAAAACGTAGATCACATTTGAAATTACTGTGGTGTTAGAAGACTATGCAGTGGAAATCCTTCCACAGAAGGAAGGATTGTAACAAACAAGCTAACTGAATGGCAGGACAGCAGGTAAAAAATTAGGATAAATGTTTATCGTAGAGGTTAATTGTGGGCATTTGGTTTAAAAATTGTTTTGCTCCTCCTTGCCTCAATTCTTAAATTCAGTTGGATTTACATTCTGAGATATTTGTACTCACCCTTATGATTTCTAGTTGTACACAGGGTGATTGTTACTAATCCCTCACTGCACGGAAGGGAACATGCAGTGAAAAAGGGATGCAGGTACTGAGAGGAGCACAAAGTGAGAGAGAATTACAGTGGGAATAAAGGCTCCTCTCTGAGTGGCCTCAATGGGATTCTCATCCAGTCACTCTCAATACCTGGAAGTGCTTCCTGCCATGGTGACCTCTGCTTCAGGAAACAGATCAAGCTGTGGATGTGGATGAGTTTAGGACTGCCTAAGTCTTCCAGGTCACAATGATCATCTATCTTAGTGGTATTTTTACCATAATTAAAAAAGGTCTCTAAGCTAGAGAAATTCTAGCATTTCAAGCAGATGTTCCAAAACACTTTAGCACCCTGAAGGCATACCTTTATATTTCCCAACATAACCCAACTTTTTTTTTTTTTTCCCAGTCAGGATGTAAGAGTTTTTAGAATGTCTTTCTACAGCTTTCAGAACCCAGGCAGTATGACTATTGCAGTTGGCTTGTGTGTGATAATCAGAGAAAAAAGTCATGAGGGTGTTGGCCCAAATATCTACCCTCACCCTCTGTTTTGCAGGCTTGTTCTCTTGGGACCATGTGTTCCACAGGTGCCGTTCTTACTGCTGCTTTAATTTTTGTAGTTTGCAAAAACACCTAAAAGACCTAGTATGATCTAAGTTTAAAGCTATTTCACGATGCGCTGATGTTGTTAATTTACCCTGCAGCCTGATTCGGAAGTGGCTGATGCCGGCATGAAGCTTGAAGCGTACTTTGAAGAACTTCTAAGGAACCTTTATCCTGACAGAAAGTTCCCTGTACAACTCAACTGCCAGAGTGAAAAAGATAATCCAGAACTTACTGATGACTCGGATGATGAGTTTGTACAGCCCCGAAAAAAACGCCTCAAAGGAGAAGACCGTCAGTTGCTTAAATGAGCCGCATGAGTTACTACAGGACTTTTTTTAAAAAACTAAGAATATTTATCACTGTTAGTTGTGAAAAGGGGGAAAATCATGTCCTCTTTGACTTGTAGGTTTGTGGATATTTACTAGACTTTCTACCCCTCGTCTGCAACACAAATCCAATGGAGATCAAGGCATATGGAGAGCTTCTCTGAAGTTCCAAACTTTCATCATACTTCTGGAGCGGCACAGAAATTGCCATTTGTGTGGGGTGACAGCTGTTTAAATTTACTTTGAGGAAGAAAAGGAGTTTGTATGGAATTGAACTTTAAAACATTACATGGGTTCAACATGTGGCTTTCTGAGTTTGAAAAAAATGTGATCTCACCAGACTTTTAATTTTACCAAAGGCATGTGGCTGGCCATAACTTGATTTCTTTGTACTGTATTTAAACACAAGCCATGAAAACAGATGGTGTAATATTATTGTCCTGCAATACTGACTGGTACAATGGAAGTGTAGTTGCCCCCAAAGAAGTTACTGGTAATTTTAAAATGTAAGGGAGTGTATTAAAATAAGTTTAAAAAAAAGAAAAAGAAAAAAGAACCTGTTTGCGAGTTTTTAATGGAGGAAGTAAAGGACAGAATACTTTGTGTTTTGCTATTTTTATCATCACCAGCAAGAAACAATGGTATTTCTGTACTGCTTTGTTTAAAGGAGTCTCAAATCTCATGTACCACTGTTTAACGGAGTCGATGGAAAAGTGTCGAATGGGAAAATGTTTGCTTGTAACTGTTAGTAAGTCTTTGTGTCTTTTTAGAGGGAGGGGGGGAGAGCATCCTTTCTGTCCACAAGCTTGTGTTATTTCTCCCAGTTTCTAAAACAGTTGTTCTCAGAATGCAACCAGTGTTGTTACTCCCTTGGAAGGACGCAAGTTTGAAGAGATGAAGAAAAAAGAAAGACCCTTCATCTGTCCCCATTAAAGTCACCAGAAAACGAGGACAAATTACCTTTTTTGTTCTGCTACTTTCCAGAAGCACTGACAACAAAAGATGGTTGCTTTCTGCCCTCAGAGATTGAAGAGGTGGAGAAGTACTTGTCTATGGTTGCTCCAGCAATTGTTTTATACTCTTCATTTATTTCATCTTGAATGAAAACAGAGTTTTTGGGAGAGCAGTCAGCCTTTTGGATTAATTGAGCTCTGATTGTGCCAGAATTTTGCAGATGGAATTGGGAAGACACCAGAGTATACAGAAGCCTGCTTTTGACTTGCTGTGTAGTGCTGGTGTGGTGCTGTGGAGAGATCATTGAAGAGACTAGATACAAGTGCTGCTTGTACCTCCCTGCTGTTACATGTGCACCTAGAAAAAAGCCCTTTTTGGGGTTTATTTTTTCCTCTCACGAGATGAGATACTGCCATGATCATGAGGTTGATTTTCAAGGTGTCCAGGAAAACCATTCAGTTTTCCTCTTTTTCTTCCCTTTTTGTTGGGGGATCTGTGCGTGTGTTTGGTTTGGTTTGGGGTTTGGCTTTTTTTGTTACACTCTTCTATTACCTGAAGAGAGTTGCTTGTAGCAGGAGTTTTACCCGGGAAAAAAGGAAGAGGGGTGAAGGAGCCGAATAGGATGGTGAGGCTGTTCTGACAAAACAGGTGTGATCATCACACACTACAGTGGCACGGACTTAAGAAGCAAGAGGCATGGCTGTTGTGACGTTTGAAGTTTTAAAGATCTAGGAATGCCTAGAAGTCTGAGGTGCCCTGTCACCACGTTTAATGGTGCTTCCAGAAGAAGGTGCTGTGTGTTTCTCTGGATTGTATGTTGCAAACACAGATTTATTAGGAGGCGTAGTGCATTTAGAGGTGAAGTTAGACACCTATACAGCTTCACGCTCAAGTTGTTCTCCCAGTGGAAAATACTGGGGAGAGGAGCGTAGATGTACTTCCGCAGTCCAGTTACTTATTTGTCTGCTGTAAACTGTTTGAAAATGTCTTTGTTTAAATAATCCACTGGAAAAATCTGGCTCAGCTTTCATTTTGTGGTCTTGAACGTCACCCTAAGAATCTTCAGAAATAATTGTCTTTAAAGGAAAGTACTATATTCTTTCAAGCTGCTATGGCAAAGACCATATCTACCTTATGTATTTTCTCCCCTTTGCTTCAATCCACTGAACGATGGCTGGTTTCCTTTTTTTTTCTCTTTTTTTTTTTCTCTTTTTTTTTCTTTCTTTTGTGTGTGTGTGTGTTTGTGTGAAATCACTACTAATACCACTAGTAGCAAATCATCTCACTTCATGGGACAGGTAGAAAATATTTATTTATTGAATCATAAGAAAGGGAATGTCCTTGAGAAATTTGCCATTAGTCTGTATAAATCATAGCTCCTATGCCATTCAGTTACAATTTTTAATAATGGAAAGGGTATGGAGAAGCAATCAACATCAAATGCAGCTCACAGGAAATGACAGATTCCGAAGGTTTATTTTTCTTTCCTACCCAATCCAACATCAAACACTCGCTTTCATTTTACTTGCTAAAAAGGGGAAAGAAAAAAAGCAAACATAAAATTAATAAAACACACATGAAAACCAACAGAAATGGATACAGGGGAAAGTAATCTGCATTTGGATATGTCCTAAAGGTCTTGCTTCTGCTAGGCAATCCCCATGACTGCTTTCAAAGAGGACTGATAAAGTCCTCATAAACTGAAAGATACCCTTTTTAAATGTCACTGTCTAGGTTTCACAGCAACGTACTTGCATATTTTTGTTTAGTTGGTTCATTTAGACTTAGCTTCAAGGAGCACATCTATCGCCTGGAGCCTTGGGACTAAATACTGCCGTGTTAAAACAGCTTTTACATTATGGGTTTAAATTCTTGTACGAACTGGACAACTGTACTGCGTGAGGCCCTCGGACAGAATGTTAACTCATGATTCAGCAATCCCAGAATGACTATGTAGGCTAATGTACCCTCTGAAATGACCACAACATAAGAGTTAGCAAGTTGAATGTATGATCTAATGGTGGCTTCTCTGAGTGCACAACTAGTTCTGCAGATTTTTATTTTTCCATCCTTTTGATTCCTGCATGTAATGGCCGGCAACTTGGGCTTGTAACTCTTACTTGTAGCAATGAGGATAATAATGCTATTGAGTTGAATTAAGTCCTCAGGATAAAGGGGAATACTATCAAGGAATCATTACACTCCCATTTATCTTAAACACTGTTACCCAAAGTTAATCCAACTGTAGCTGAATCAGAGCTTTCCTTTTATGTCTAAAGCAGTTTAATGAAATGTTTTGCTTAGCAATTATTGTAAATCCAACCATTTGAAGGCCCAAATGGTTCTCTGGCCTCTGTGCATGGGGTTGAAGTTCACCCACAGGGGAAGAATAAGTTGCTTTGACTACTTCCTTACTTAAATTTTGATATTTTTTTCCACACTTTTTAATAGAATTTCATACAGATATTTTGAATTACATTAAAAAATAAAAGACAAGCATTTCTGAAAGAAAAGCATTTCAAGAAGCAGGCTACAATTCATATGCTGTTTTTCTGAAAATCCTAAGATTAACTTCCGTGCACCTTGGGGAAGCCTGAGAAGGTGTGACCCAATGAAGTGTGTGTTTGTATATGTAGTAGGTGTGTGTTTGTATATATGTTCCTTTTTTTTTTAAAGTCTGGTTCTGAAGCTCACATAAAACATTTCAATCTAACATGTATCTTGCTCTAGGCTGCTGAAGAATGTGGATTATTTAGTCCGTGGTCTGGTTTACACCGGTAAGGCTGTAGACTAAGAGGCAGTGTGATGTGGGCATGCTGCACGCGTGACGAGAAAATTTCCACGCTGCTCTAACTGAATTGAGGAATGACAGAACTGCTCACCACTTCCAGCTCCTGCACGGGAGCCTGTCTGAATTTAAACTTCCCTCCCTCAGCCTTTGTCCTTCTTAGGAAACACTCACCACAAGGGCTTGATTACTCATCTTAGCAGCAGCTGGCACTTTTGAATGGAATTTGATGAAGAAATGGCTTGAACAGTTTAAGGTATTACCTATATCTGCTGTCCTCCCTCCCTACAGCACAGGCCAACCAGAATGTGTGCCTGTGAACTTGAAATTGGGACTGGAGATAGAAGCAAAGAGGGGCCTGCAGTAGCTGACATGCTGGCGTGAGGGAGATGGGGATAGAGCAGGCTTTTTGTGCTTTTACGAGTAATGAGCTTTAGGCAAGTGGGGTGAGAGTGCTTTAAGCTACTCACCTCAGGCCTTATTTTGGCTTACAAACGCCCTCAAGAGGATTTGGTTTGGGTTCTGGCTGAAGCATCATCTACTAGTTTCTAGATAGCACACACATACACAGGAGCTCCTGGAGTGGCAATACAAACCTGCAGCGCCCGGCCCTTGGTCTCGATGGGCAGTGTGAAGGCAGAGATTGCACACACGATGCACACAGCTGCGAAAAGACACAGGGCCCCAATGAAGGACGCACTCATAAGAACCTGCAGGCAGAGGAACAGTTCAGACATCAGCTCGGTGGTATGGGAGGCTGGCAGTTAATGAGGAATTAAAGAGTGGACGAAGGATTACAAATGCCTGAGAGACTCGACAGTAGAAAAGCAGTGTCTTGAAAGTGAATACAAGCAAGCTGAGCTCTGGGAAGATGTTTTTGCACTTATACATCTGACAAAGATGGCATAAGTACTCTGCATAAACACCATCTAAAGAACTAATGAGCTGAGGGGCAGAATTGAATACATCTCTCTTTTTTGGTGGTTTTGGGGGTTTTTGTTTGGGTTTTTTTGTTGTGAACTTCGAGGGCATCTCTGTGTATTTGATAGCAATGATTGGCAAAATGTTTACCAACACTATCAAGCCTGCTCTTACTTGTGATATAAATGGAGCCACCATAGCTCCAACGCGGCACAAGGACCCACTTGTTCCCATCCCCAGGGCTCGCATTGTGGTGGGATAAACCTAAAACAGTAAAGAGAGAAATTGGATTAGTGCAACAATGATTTCTGACATGTGTCCTTCTTTTAACAAAAGTTTTTCTTCAGAGAGACCCATTACATTATCAGGGGCGGCTAATGAGATAAGATATGAAAAGAAATAAAGGCTACTTTGAGTCTTGTTTATGCCACTACACATCTGCCATTTTTTGTCCCAAGTAGAGTTGCAGGGCAAGGCAATCAATGCTGGATGTGAGCCTCCTGATTCTTGCTCCCTGCCCCTTCTAGCTGTGCTGGGCAGTTCACATCAAAGTCACAGAGGATGGGTTGGGTGCTAAAGGAAGAATTCCATTTATATTGCCAGGCCCTGTATCTGGAAAGCAGGAAGACAGGATATTGTCTGCAGCCTTCAAGACTGCCTATTTATTTTTATCAACAGCACTTTCGTTTAGAAGGAGGAAAAAGGAAAACAGATCCAAATAAGAAACCTCCAGGCTTGGAATAATGTTCTTTCTGTATTTTATTTTTTACAGCTCCCAAACACCTGTGCTAATAAAACATTTAAGCATGTGTTTTGTTTAACTTAAGTCCTATTAATATCAATAGATTTTAGCAAGCATACTCATGGAAGCCTATGTTTAAATACTTTACTGTGCCAAGCCAATGAAGGTGAGGTAGTTCAAGAGGAGTCTGCACATGGTCGGGAAGAGGATTTCCAAGTATGGTTTTGACTGTTGATTAAATTGTGAGTAGTATTGGTTGATGATATGGCTGTTGCAGCAATAGTCTTCACATCAGCAGTATCCAACTCAGGAATAAAGTCTGGTGCATGCTTAAATACTTCTTTTACTAGTAAACTATAGTATCAGGCCAACTCAGGGAGCTACTTCTGTGTGCTTTGTATCACTTTACTCTTCTGTAAGGAATGAGTACAGTTAACTTCACACAGTTGTTTAAAAGAACAACCGAGAAACCCATCAATGGATACTTAACCCATGAAATTTGTAGCTCCAAAATTGTCTGAAAAACAAGTTCTCTAAAGAATTAAAACTATTTGCAGATACAACACAGCAACTTCCATTAAGTAAGAAAAATCATATATATAACCTCAAAAACTACCTCATACTACTACCCAGTCCCTTAAGTGCTGGAAAGTGCTCCTTTCCGTGGTAGCCTATTTTCTAACTGCAGGGGCTGGAGAAGGAAAAGATTTTGGGATTTGGAAGAGGGTGGTACACAACACCTTCAAAGACAGCATGTCGCAGTAGCTAACCAACAGGTGGCTTAGTGGGGCACTCCTCTTCCACCTGCTTTTGCCATCTCCAAGTAGTTTTCCGATTTCTTCCCTGATCTTGTACATGAAAACAGCGTGGCCAGGAAGCCAGAGATACTTAGTCCGAGAAAGGTGACTCTACTCAGTAAATATGGCAGCATTCCTGGGTACAGGCAAATGATCTCTCATGCCCCAGAACACCTCAATGTACTTTCAGGAGGACCCACCTCTGCTGTGTAAATGTAGATGGTGTTGAAGTTTGCTGAAACCAAGGCACGCAGCATGAATAGGAACCCGATCATTCCTGCGCTAGAAAGCAAGCCGTGTGGAGCAAAGAGTTAGTATCACTTAATAGTGACTCAGCAGAGGTGCAACCCAATACAGGCACTGTGCTAAGACTTTCACCTGCTTGATATAAGGAAAAGGGTAAGGAAAAATTGATTTCTGACAAGTATAATCTTTCTTTAGGCATGTTTGACAGCAGGCTATTGCATGTTAGGTTTCCCTTAGGTCAGTGTTAGAGGCTAGAGGGCATGGTCTGAACAGGAGCATAGTAGTTCAGCTGGTGCCTTCAAGCATTATAGTCAAGTCTTCCAGCCCAGCCCTTGTTTTCAGTTCCTCTGCAAAACTGTTGCAAGCAAATATGATGGGCAGGCTCAGCTTCACAGAAAACTAAAAATAATAATAATAGCAGCCGAGAGGCTAATGCCTTAGTGAATGACTATAAGCCTCCTAACAGGGACTCATTTGGCTTAACAACTATTTGCAGCCTTCCACTCCAGCTCCCAAGCATTTCAGCCAGCCTCTGGGGCAGGCAGCAGGGCTGTATGCCTCTGGCAGGCAGCCACGGGGCTACCAGCCAGTTCAGAGGGAACTTCATCTTGAAGCCATCCTCATTTTCAGCAAATGTTAAGCTTTGAAAGCTTAAGAGGGGTCTTTCTTGCACAAATCCTCACAAATCAAACTCATAATTGCAGCACTCATGGCAGCCTTCCCCTTGAAGCTCTACAAGTTAGTGGAGCCCAGCTCTACAAGTTAGAAGAGACACATGTAACTGTGTAAAAAAGAAAGAAAGAGAAGGAAATAGAGACTGAAAGAAAAATATTACTTCTTTGTGGTGAATGTTCTTCACATCACTTTAAATTTTCCAAACTGCACAAGAAAGCAGCTGCTTGTATGCTTAGGGAAAGCCATGTGGGTGAGTGAGTTGCTCTGCACACCCCTCCACCACAGCATCTGCTGCCACAGCTTTCCTGGAAGCTGCAGGTAACTGGTCAGGGGTGTGGGGGGGGTTCAGGTGTATGAGACTTACAAGCCTGACCGATTGGTGACCTGAGAATACTACAGGTACTGCCCTCTGCCCACAGCACTGCACCCCCTCCACCAACAACACTCCGACGCTGAGAGAGACTACCTCGAGGTGCAGATATTGAGGAGAAGAAAGAATAGCGCTGTACATCCCATGGTGATACACAGGCTCAGCCGTCTTCCAAGGAAATTGATGCCGAGAATGTTCAATGGATTTACTGGAAATAAAAAGGAAAACCATAAAATATTCGGTGGTCTGACTACAATGATTGTCTGGCTTGACAGACCTTATGAAGTGTGCCTGATAAACACCTCTCTGCATCCCCAGCACCTACCAAATGTTCCACAAAAATGTACAAACCCTTTAATTCCCTTCCTGTAATACACAAACCCTGGAGTTTGCCACCATGCCCCTTTTTTTCATTGTTCTTCCCCACTGAGGATTGGACAGACCCTGTTCTTTGAAATCATCCTGCTGTACTACAGCAGGACACCAATGCCTGCCCTGAGCCGTGCAAGGAAGACACTCTGGGTGAACATCACAGGCCTGGGTGGTTTCAGCCCCTCCAGCCACAGCCCACCCAAACAGTGGGATCCACAGTGTGCCCCCTTGGGTCTCCTCATGAGCTAGGCGCCCGGCAGGCACCTGGGTACATCCCTGGGCTGGTCCCAGCCCAGGACCCAACACCTGGTTGCCTCATAGCTCAGTTGCTCAGACATGAACCTGGGAAAATGTTTGCCTCCCAAGAGCATTGCAATACTAGACCCACACGCAGTGCCAAGTTCTCTCAAGGGTGCTATGTGGGTGCCTTTTGGCCATCCTGCCACCCTGCCACTGTTCCCCAACAGGCTGCACCAGGCAGAATTTTGGTTTGCTGCAGATTCCCTGGGCACTTAGCTGTCCTCTGCTGTAGCATTCAGCGCAGGGCCTGCTCCTGAGACCACCAGCTCTTAGAAAGTAGGGCAGTTGTGTGTTGCATTCAGTTATATCAACTATCTGCAATCATTTCTTATTTACAACTTTCCAAAACTACATGACTGGGAATTTGGGAAGTCAAGCTTGATTCTGGTTAAGAGCAATTTTTCCTTGGAATCGAACCAAGGCTGTCAGCATGTACTAACTGCAAAGGAGATCTTTGGCTCTGCTGTTGGAAGGACCCATGCTGCCTTCAGAAGCTGAATTATTCACCTGGGGAGCAATGCCCTCCCTTGCCCTTTGCCACCAGCCCATGGCCTGTGCCCCAGACCTTCTGTCTGAAGAGCCTGAGCTTGGCACTTGCCAGCATCGCTGAGGACATTTTGACTTCTATCATGTCCCCAAGTGCATGCACAGCTAAAAACTTTGCAGGGAGTATTGGCTGGCTGTGAAAAGGGACTGGAGAAGGGGTTACGTGCGATCTCTCCAGCTGTGCTGATGATCATGGTCTGGTAGGCAGCAGGTCCAAACATGTGGCAGTGGCAGGGGCTGCGGCTCTCCTCGGAGTCATCGCCAGGGTCCTGCACCAGTGGAGCTGCAGAGCCACAGACAATGTCCCTCTCCAGTAACTCAGCGCTGGCCAGGATGACGCCGTAATAAGCGAAAGCTATGCCAAGCCTGGAGGGGAAAACACTGCAGTGGGTGGTGAAGACGACAGGGAAGGTGAAAAAACTGAAAGGCAGCAGGTTTTGGGAGCCCCTGCTGTGCACACTAGCTCTGTGTGATGGATCTTCTTAGTCTGAGCCCAGCAGTGACTTGGGCACCCACCAGGTCACTGGTCACCCCATGCACAGCACACCACTACCACCTATGTCCATGCACCTCTCTTCATTGGAGAACCCCACCCCAGCTCATAGCTCATCTTTCTGCTTGTCCCTTAGTGCTGTTTCTTGCTCTGCAGCAGGTGACCTGCTGCAGTCATGATGGGGAGAGCATGCCCATTGGTTCCAAACCATTTCGTGCATGGGGGAACCCTGACCAGAGAGTCTCAACATCAGCTCACATGAAGAAACTGTCCAGTTGGGGTTTTTTCTGAGTCGTTATCCTTTCTGCACAGGGATTTTTGACAGGAGTTTTCATTAACTGACTGGAGAGGCTCATGTTGCACCCTGGCTGGCTGTCAAGAACACAGCATTGGTGATGGCAGCCTGGCTGTGTCATTATCAAGTAATTCAGCATACGCCTAATCATAAGCAGGCCGAGAAGTAATTTTCACTATAAGTAATTTTCATTTTTTCATTTTTTTATTTACCATATGCAGGTTCAGAAATGAGCAGCAGAATCTGGGCTAGGAAATGAGCTGCCTGGAGAGATGGGGGTTGCTCAGGACATGGGGGAGGGCATGTGGGAATGCAAACCCGACAGCATGCCAGCAGTTCCTATGGGGGGCTAGAAGAGATGGGGGATAGAAAAATATTTCATAACACTCATGCAAGTTGAGAGGAAAAAAAAACCATAAAAAATTCAAGGCCTGACTTAGCAACATTTTGGGTCAATGAGTTCCCACGAACCCATTATTTATACATTTCCATTCCAGACAGCAAAGTCAATGAAGCATGCATTAGCCTTGCATACAGCTACCCGTAACATTGCATATGAAACCCATCTCTCTTCAATCTCCATTTTCCCCAGCCAGTGACACTGGTAATGGTTAATGAGTTTCTGTTGGAGCCCCATTTCACTGATACATTGAGCGGCCTGCAAAGGTGCTGCCTTTGTCCTCCTCTTGCAAAGAACAAGTTTACACCAAGAAGGGAATGCACATGGCTGGAGCATGCAGCCAGCAGGCGTGGGCTCACTCCTGTGGCTCTTGCCTGGCTCCCACCACAGCTTCCCTGAACCACCCTGTCTTGAGGAAGGTTTCATGGTGCCCTGCACCAGCCTGGATGTCCAACCTTTCTCTGCCTATGTCAACACCAACCAACCCAGGGTGCCTGAGGCATGGGCTGAGGTCAGGACAAGCCTGTGGTAACCCATGCCTACATATTCCCCCTCCAGTTGCCAACGATCTGCAACTGCCTCCTGAGGCAGAAGTGGTGCCTTGTAATGGCACAGTAAATGGGAGGCTTGTGCTCCCTGCACACATTCAACAGAGAGAATGATCTGGTAAGCAAGAGAAGAAAAAAATTACATATATATATATATTTACCATATGATCCATATTTGCAAAGTTGTTCTGAGGTATTTGGGGTGCATGAGATCCTTGAATCTTCCTCTCCTTTCCTGCAAATTGTTTGAGAGAAATAGTTTTTAAAAAGGCATCTTTCATACAGGGGCGAGTGCTCAGCAGCAGCACCTAGCACCCCAGGCCCCCCCTGCCCTCACACCAAGCTGTCAATGGCACAGACAGACTGACAGATGGTGCAACACAGCACCCCATCAGCCCTCTGGAGAGGAAAGTCCCTCTTCCCAAAGGATGCCCACAGGAGGATGAGTTGCAAAGGGTGGAGGGGAGGAGAAGAGAACAACTGCTGGCCCCCACAGGAACCCCCAGCCCCTGGCAGTCTGGCCCCATCACAGTTCTGGAGGGGACCTGGCTGCTGCTGGGGGCCAGCACTGCCAAGCTGCTGGCAGCTCCCTTTGCCCCATGTGCTGGTGAGAGAGGCTGCTCTGCCTGTGGAATGAGTTTGTGGCTGTGTACATCTTGCTAGGAGGCCTGAAATGCCAGTGAGCAGAGACAAGCAGGCACCAGGGGACTCTGCCAGCCCTACTGCTCCCCACAAGCCAGCAGCTGCCTCGGCATCCCACCACCAAGGGGAGACCAGTTCACAGGGATGGTTTGGGAAGGCTTTATTTTCATTTTCTTCATCATTCGTTAAGCTTGAGAGGGTGTACAACTAACAAAAACCCTTCCCACAGCCAATGTGGGCCCATTACATAAATTCAATTAAACTACAGGGAAGCTTTAATCCTAATTAATTCCAATACAATAGCACCATCTTGCATGAATTGCTAAGGACAATGCTTGGTGCCTGTGGGATTGAATAAGCAGCAAAGAGGTCCAGGAAAGGGACTTAAAAGAGCCGAAAAGTAATTCTGAGGCTCTAGACAATAGTGTTGTCCAGTCTTCATCTCTTGGAGGTTAAAGGAGCCTGAATAAGTCCCTCCACCCTGCAGTCAGCAGGGCCCAGACAGGGCATAACAGGGAACAGCCTGGGGAGCACCTGGCCTCCAGCTCCTCTTCTGCCCCATCTGCAACACCCACACATGCTTTTGAGCGTTTTGGTCTATTAGCATTCAACTCCTGAGCTGCTCAGCTGCTTACAGGTGAAAACAGTTGTAGCTCTGAAACAGCCTCTTCTGCTTTGACCCTCTTCTACTGATCTGTGGCTCCACACTCAGCAACCTGGTCTACTGGGACCCTGTGGACAAGCTCAGCCAAGGGCTAGGAGAAGCCTCTGGGAGTTGGTGGGGTGACCTTATGTTGGGGCCCTTGCAGCCTGAGCAGCCGTAGTCCTGAGAGGGACTGTGACAGGCAGGTCCCAGATCTGGTGGCACATGGAACACCCCAGGGGATAGAAGGGGAATAAGGAAGAATGCACTTTTTCGGGAGCCATTTTTGTAATAACAAAAGCAAATCTTTTCACAACATGATATTTTTCTGAGTGAAGGAAATTAAAGCAAAAAAAAAAAAAAAAGGCAGAAAACTCAATTCCATTTTGGGGACCAAGATTACTGTGTCTCCAAAAGAAAAATGAGATCTTCATCATCACATTCAATAGTTGTTTGGGAAGAAACCCGGTGAGGGTGGAGCCGGGGGGCAGTCACTGAAGCAAAGAGAGATATGCTAAGCAGTCCCGCTCCCTCCCTGAAGCCCAGATGCTGCCAGCCCTGCCTGGGACAGAGGGGTTGGGCAGCACCATGAGCTCGGTTTACCTTAGTGGGCTCCCTCAGCACTCCCTCGGGCATCACTGCCCCGTTCATCTTAGCTATCTTCTGCAGTGTGGCCGTGGCAGCTGCTATGTTTCCTGTGGAGATGTTGTACCGTGCCGACTCTGGGATGAACTGAAAGCAGAGCAGCATCAGAAAGCCTTTCTGCACTTCTCCATCCACACAACCCTACTCACAGCTTTCATCGTCCCCAGTTTGGCACTGCAGTGCCCATGAGAATTGTAAGTAGGGATTTTCCACGTCAATCCCCACAAATAAGATGGTCCTTATGTTCAAGGCTGGTATTTCTGAAGCATGAATAAACCTGAGGAAGCTGTGGTTGACCCTGCCACTCATTTACTATGTGAACCCTTTACTGAGGCTCCTCTCCTCAGCCCTGGCAAGTGTGAGGACTGAAAAGGGTGAGCTGTGGCGAGCATTACACTGAAGATATGACTTATGATTTTTTTTTTTGCACATCCTTTCTAGCCTGTTTTCCTCTTGATGCCTAGCCCACCACCATGGTCCCTGGGTACTGCTGGCAGCCTGGACGCTGTAGACCAAGGTGCTGGAGGGCTGCAACAGGGTAGCAAAGCCAGAGGCTTTGCCAAGCAAGGCAAAGCCAAGCTATCACCATCAGGGTGACACCTCCCCAGCAGCTGGTCTGTAGCCCTCTGCCCCCAAGCCATCAGGACCTTCCCAAGCACACTGGGTGAGAGGGTTGTGGTCACAAAAAGAGGACACAAGAACAGCCCCAGGTTTGCAGGGGTTGGAGGGCAATGCCTGTTGGTGCCTGGGGAGATGCCGGGTCAGTGGCAGTGTGGCAGGGAGAGGAGCTCTTCCTACCTTGAATACCAGGATGAGAAGGATGCCAGGGATGGAAGCGATTCTGATCAGCCACCGCCAGCCAATGGTTGGGTTCACCACTGATGCCAGACCAATGATTAACAAGGATCCTGCCAACCAAAACACCTTTCCAAGGGAAAGGAAGAGGTTAAAACATTAATACATAGCAATGATTTGTCTGTTTTCTTTCCTCCTGGTCTGGTTCCACAGGTAGGTGGAGATCCATGCTGGGGAGCACTGCAGTTCAAAGAGCCATCCTGCAGCAGACTGAGAAGCTGAGCTTGGGTTGAAGGAAAGAGGGAAAGGAAGACAAGGATTTGGGGAGGGACCTCTGAAGAAAGTCTTAATTAGCTCCAGATTAAAACAGATAACTAGCTGTGGCTACCATTGTACTTGAAGTCACTTCTTTTGTCCTTGCAGTCGCTTCTCTGCTAATGCTCATGTGCCTGAATTTTCCTCTTGTCAAATATCTGCTGGGAAGCAGCAGATTTACAAGCATCAAGAGGAAAAACAAGCCAGATTTCCACTGCTGGGAGTTGGTGGGTCTCCAGTGGTCTCAATGCCAAGTTATACCAATGAAGAATCTGATCCCCAATCTGCAAGTACATTCCTCCCCAAAGTTCACTTGTTGCCATGAGGAGATGTGTCCCTTTGCAGGCGACCGCCCAAGGGAGCTCAGCCAACACAAAGCACAAACAACTGCATAAAAGCCACAGCAAGTTCATGAGTAATCTGTGGGCAGAAATAACAAATCTCTGGGGAGAAATGCAAGAGTGTTCTTTTTTATAAACCTTTGTGTTTCTGATGACACTTTGGTAATGAAGCCCTGAGATCAAACAGGCAGTAATAAAAAGCAAATTATCCCTGCCACCAAGACCATATAAAAATGCTTTTGGTTCAACAGTCAGATGAATTTGTGTGCCTCCACAGATCACTTACACATGCAGCAAGTGCCCACTGCAGAAATATGATGTAAGCAACAACCCCAGTCACGCTTGCTGTGGTATATGCCTATCAAGAGGTCACAGCCTTCTCAGCACAGCTCAGGACTGATTTGGGACTATCTATTTTATTCCTACCCCACACAAAGCCCTGAGCAGGGACAATGAGAGGAACAGATTAGAACCTCATCTGGGAATCACCTTATTAATAAATTGTTATTAACCAAGTCCAAAGAGATGAGGGATGAGCCCAGTCCTGGAGGGGGCCAGTGGCACTGCCAGCCCCAGGGCTGGCCAGAAATTCATCGACACTGGCCCTGTTAGAGCAGGCAGCACAATTATTGATAGGGTAACCAGAAAGCTGGGTGCCAGCCATCACCCAAAGTCCCCATGCAATGTTTGGAGCATCTAACAAATTATTTGAGGAGAAATTGTTTCTTTTTCACAGGCAGCTGTCTGCGTGCATCTTTAAAACCACATATGCCACACTCCAGAGCACAGGAGGCAGTAGGCATTCACCGGACCAACTGTGAATGCTCTGGGAGAAAGACTGATGTCCTAGAGACTCCACAGAGACACATGGCAGCGAGACAAATCTCCTGGGACTCAGGACTAGAAGAACTATAGTAATGTGCTCACTCTTACCTGAGATAAGGGCAACATGTATCCTCGGTATTTGGTGGGCAAAAATTCCGTTTTTATGATAAGCCTAACAAAAAAAGGGGAAAAAAGGCAGAAATACAGCAACAAGGAGAATTTCTATACTAGTCAAGTAGTAGCTCAGCTCAGCTCAGTCCATGCTGAACGTTGCTTCCCGTAGACAGTGTACCATCCCTCTTCCAGTACTGAGAACCCAGAGACAGGGTTCACTCTGGTAGGCACCAAATGACACGTAAGGGAGATGGACAGCATGAAGCCCTTCCAATAGGATACAGGCAGGTAAATGTTGCAGTCTGTGCATCAGAAAAACCTGAAGGAAGCTCCTGTGGGGTGACGGAGGTGCCAGAACAGGCACAGACTATTTTCACAAAAGTGGTCAATTTTTAGTGAGTCTATTTTTCATTACATAAAGAAAACAATCCATTTTACTTTTTTTCCAATGGTTGGGTAGCCCTTGGGAGAGGACCTGGCACTGATGTCTCTCAAGCTCACAGGTGTGAATTGTGCTTCCCCGGCTGGAAAGAGAGAGGAGTAGGGGGAGATTTACATTGGGTCCTTCTATCTCGGCTATTGAAGTGCTTTATACAATGTGCAATTTTCCTCCATCCTCACGAGGGTGATTAGTAGCCTGCCTGGCCAGAGAATGGGGGTCCTCCTGCAAGGGAGGCACCCCCAGAGCTCAGTGGCTGTGCAACCTAGGTGCACAGTACCTTCTCCTCTCAACAACTTTGATGATATTCATCCTGTCCTTAGCTTTGGTGACAGTCTCTTGGGTCAATGCAACCAGTTTTGGACTTTCCGGTGTGAGCAGCAACCAGACTTTGAGGAACCATGGAAAATGCTGAACTGTTGTATTCAATTCCCAGTGAGAGTCAAAAGAAATAATTTATTTTGCCAGGCTTCTAGTAAAGTGGTTGCTAATATTGTGAATTTCTCCTCTCCCCCTTCACACTCCCCTTTTCACCCCAACAGGGCAGAAAGTTTAATTTAAGTGGGAACGTTTTACATCAGTTCAAGAAGAATTTGCTACCTAAGCAGAATTGTTGTGACTTTTTTATGAGGAAGCAGCCTTTGCTCATCTGTTACCTGTCTAATTGTTTCTATAATATATGTGCTTAATAATCCCTCTGTCACTGGCTTAATGTAAACCAGCTGCCCCCTCTATTCCTGGGCTCAGCAGTCCTTGGGAACTGCAATTTAAGTTGAATCAACCAGGAAAATTACAGAACGGAGGTTTGTTTTAAGGCGTTGAGGGAATTCACTGCCCTTTCCACTTCCAGCCCCCGTGGAGGCCCCTTCCCTGCCATCTCCTCCCGCTCGCAGCGCAGCCATGGCTTATCAAGCTCAGTGGGAGGGAAACCACCAGGGTGGTGGTCCACCAGGGTCAAGCCAAAATGAGCTAAAAGGGCTTCTCCCACTGCAAACCCAGGAACTCAGCCCCCTGGGGTCCCTGGGTGGCCCCACTAACTCCCTTGTGAAGGCTGGCTTGCCCCTGCCCCATGCCACAAGGAGGGAAGCATGGTCTTACCCTTGCGCGTGGCCCGACACGCCACCTCCTACCATGGCCCGCAGGAACACAAACCAGATGTAGGACGGGGCAAATGAGGTCAGCAGGGAGAAGTAGGCTGCCCAAAGGAATGACAGCAGAAGAATCTGCAAAAAGAAAAAAAAGGCCAAATTAGGGTCATCAAACCGTGGGCCCAGCCAGGTGCACAAGTTTCCATGGGGGTTGGGTAAAGGACACGCAACCCGCAGTGCTCACTCACCTTCCAGCGGCCATACCTGTCAGCCAAGAGTCCAAGTACTATGCTGAAGACCATGTAGCCAAAAAACACCATCTAAGGGGAATTGAAAGACAGCTGTGTAGGGCCCACTCCTGACAGCAATGGGCAGCTCTGTTCTATGAAGTGTTGAACACTCTCCAAGCAGCAGGATGAACTACAGTGCCCATGGGCAAGGTGGCCTTCAGAGGTTGATTTCCTCCATGTAGACACTCACTGCTTCAGCTCTCAAAGCTGAGGGTTGGATGGCTTCAAACTAAGAATCTAGAAGTAGGGGGTCGTTTTGGCTTTATAGCTCTGGGAATAGACATGTTTTCTTGTCAGTTTGCTTTCCAGTTTTCTACAGTTATGTTACTGTCCTTGTCTCTGAGAGAAGGGCCTAGGAATTTATTTGGTCCACTGGGAAATGTACTTTAGAAAGCCTGTGGTGGTTTCCTGGACAATGTGCATGTAGTGGGTAACCTGCATATGGGGAAACACAAGTCACTCACCGTTGTCACTAAAGCCACCTGCCAGTCTTGAAGCTGCCACTCGCAACGGATGAGAGGGGACACAACAGCTATTAGCATGATTTCCATGGCTTCAGCCACCTTCAGGAATGATTGTACACATTAGCAAGAATGAAAGCCACAAGCAGCGCACTGGGTAAAGTCCCTCAGTCCTACCAAGCCTGAAGCCCTGGCAATCCCACCATGTCTAAACGGCCCTGTGATGTTATGGTGCCTCTGTAGTGGCCTGAGCCCTGTGCCTGACTTAGAAACTAGGAGAGGAGGGGAGAAAGGTAGCTAGAAAGTGAGTACCTAAGTACACTGTGCATCTAGGAAGGTGGGAAAGACTCATCCTTTGCAGAATAGACTCTTATACGGCTGTGCTAATGGAACCCAGCTAGCTTTGGAAACCAAGCTGCTTGGTTAGATACCCAGCTGTGAATTTGGGCATCTGACACAAAGATGACCTCTTAAAACTGTTTTTGATTAAAAACTTCATTACTCTGTTGGCTGTTTGCCTCAGCAGCTGTCCTTGGTTAAGAAATGAGCCTATCATTTACACATAGCTAGAGGCTTTTACACCTCAGCTGCAGTGATCCTCACGGATATGTCCCCATTGCATCTTTACAACAGCCTGGCCTTGGGCTTTTGCCCCAGCTTCCAGACCAGATATACCACTAATCCAAGATTCTGGCAGTTAGGACTTTTTTCACACTGCCAAGGGTGAGAGGAGGACAGCCTTTCAGTGCCAGACTGCACAGGGTTTGGGTACCTTGAAGATGGCATGAAAAATGCAGTCAGGAGTCTGAACATAACCCTCAGGCACTACTGATGATATGCCCTGTCAGTGCCAGGGGCCAGGCCAGGATGTTCTGGGCCAACCTGCTCAGCTTTGCCTCATAATAGGTCTGATACCAGTTTTAACCAATACTGATTTTGGCCTAAGATGATAACAGCAGAAATTCTGCTTGAGAATGTGCATGTGGAAAAAACAGGCTGCATTATATACTCATGATGCCAATGGTTGTTATTGCACAGTAATAAGGAAAATGAGAACAGTGGTTTCTCGGACCAATGTGGATGGCTGCAGACACCTACCCCAGTGCTGCCCATGATCAGGAAAAGCATGATGTGGAACCTCCCAAAGCCAATGGTTTCCACAGCTTCTTCCACTGTAAAAGTCCTCTGCCCTGAACACCAAAGGGAAAGAAAAGCAGAGACAAAAAACTACGTCAGCAGCCAAATTGTACCTTCTCTTTAAGAAATGCGAACATTCTTCATGCTACTGTGGGACCTCACCAGGACAAAGGCTGGACACCTCTACTAGTTGTGTGTCCACTGACCAGCACCCCTGGGCATGCTGGTGGCCGGGCACGTCAGGGGTTGTTGAAAAAGCAGCCAGCAGGGAAGAGGGCAAGCCAGGCATGGAGGAAGGACAGTCTTGTGCTGAGCTACCCCAGGTACTTCAGAAACCCGTGGTTAGTGCTGCATCTGGGCAACGGTCTACTGCCTTCCCCTGCCCAAAATACCATGAGGGTCTCTATCCCTGGGGCATGGGCCCACTCCCAGCATAGGTAGTGTGGGCTGTGGGCTGCCCCAGGTCAGAGAACTGCAAGACAAATACAACCAGGAACCCTGGGCTCTGTTTCATCTCCTAAGACTTTATTCCCGACTTTTTCATCCCATTTCAGGAGCAAATGAAATACCTCCAGACCAGAGCTGGGTTAACTTTATAAACAGACCTGGCAGAAAGCTTTCAGTATATGTATACTTTTAAGTTCTTATTTAGGTAAAGTCTTAGCTACATAAATTTTTCTGTCAGGCCATTTATCTCCCAACTAAGTCCTCTCAAACCCTTCAATGTTGCCTCTCAAATGAAAAAGAACTTACTGCAGAAATCAGGAGAAAATTATTGCGTTTTTTGTGGGTTTTTTTCTGATGCGGAACTTTTTAAAAATGCTTTTCTGCGTTTTCTTTGTCTTTACAATACTTTTCAAATAAAATACATTTTTCTTTTAAAAATAAATTCTTCAAAATGAAATAATCCTTGAATTACGGATATAATAAAATATTTACATAAAGCGAAGGCCTGAGAAAAACCAAAACCACCTCTTCCCACTGCTGTAGATAGTAGCCACCAGTCTGCTAGCTGTGATGGGAAAGAGCAGCGTGAAGTTGACATTTGTGGTTCCATGTACAGAGGTTTTAGGTAGCTGGAGTGCAAGGACTGGGGACCCTCCCTCTACCCTGGTTTAATGAAGACCCGCGTTTCTAGACTTGCCAATACAAACCCACCTTTTGGGGGTTCCTGGTTTTCCGTATGGATTTCCTCCAAGCCAATAGCATTGTCGGCCTCTTTTGATGCAGTGGCCATCTCAGCTCCTGCTGGGGTATACCGTCACTGCTGGGCAGCACTGGGATTTAACTGTGAAACCTCTGGACAGTAAAAAAACCATCTGAGCGATAAGCCAGCAAAGCAGCATCCCGTGCTGGAGTGGAAACATTCAGATGTGTTCAAACATGGGTCTGTTTCAGACAGCTGTCAGGACAAGTCCCTTCCCATAGTGTGTTTTTGTGAAATACATAGGAAGGCAAGTTAGTTAGAGATCACACATTGCATTGCACTGCCTGTTTTTATGCAAAGTCCAACGACTGCCTTAGGGAGGGATGGAGACCTGCTAACACAAGAGTATGTGTGACAACTTCCCCAGCCCAGAGGTGAGTGAGACAGAGGCAGCCAAAAGATGTTGTATCTCCAAGAGCCAAGACATGACACGACTGGCAGCAGGTTGTCTCTGTTGGAGGCAGAAATTGCTACCTCTTGGGAGCTGGGGTCAAGTGTGTGGTAGAGGTGCTTCATTTTGTAATTGCTCAGCTTTATGGGAGCACGCACTGGTAGGAACAGCTGTGTAGGGTAGCCCAGCCTGCTCCCCTATACCCCAGATGCCCTGGGATAGCACGGTTAACGAGAGGCAAGCACCAATCTCCTGCTCACCCAGCCGGCACCTTGCCAGCGCAGTCCTTCCCACTGCAAACCTGATCCTCTGCCCTCACTCCCCCCGCAGTGTTAATCTCCATCCTCTCAGGTCAGCAAGAAACACAGCCACGAGTTCTGGATTGCAACAGGGTAGAGCTGGCTTCCTCCATCGGTATTTCTAGTTTCTAGCATTAGATCCCTTGGCCTGATCACAGCTGCTTTTCCCGGTTAGAAAAACTCATCTTAATCCCAGGGCGGAGATTAAGCACATGGCTTGCTTTAACACACAAGCTTTCCTGCTGAGTGCATGCTCAGACACCGGGGTGGGAGGTTCAACTCGTCTTCAATTTGACAACGCCTTCTCCTTTGATAACCTCCCTTCAGGGGTGCCAGACTTGGCCCAGGCAGCCTTCACAGCAACCCAGCAGTGATCAGGGAGGCTGCGGTGGGGTGAGAGCTTGAGGGAATTAATGACTGAGAGCATCCAGCGAAAGATACAAAATCCCAGCTGAGGTAGAGGGCAGCATGAATGCAGAAAGCATAGAATTAGCGTCCTCTCAGGCTGGATACCTTACAAGCACTATACTGAAGTACAGTTATAAGGAGGTCATTAAGGGCTAATGGCAGATTAGTCAGTGGGGTCACATACATTGACCTTGCTGTTACAAATCATTACAGTCCAGCATCCAAGAGGACGTGTAAGATCTTGCTTACATCTGTCTGTCAGCAGTGTCCTTGGAGGCAGCAATAGCTGCCAGCAGAACACGCTACCACCAGCTGACCATGCTGGCCACCAGCTAAGGGCTGTTTCCAAGTGGAATTGCTTCAATAACAACAAAACAAGGTGACTGGAAGAGCCCGTGAGAAGAGATAAAACTTTACTGTGTGGCTGAATCACAAAGGGCTTTGCACTAACAAAATCTGGGGACTTCTCCTTTTCTGTTCCTTTATGATTAGGGACTTGCAAATACATTCTGCCCTATATTGCTACATCACACCTGTGTCAGATTAAACAGCCACTGTCCTCTGAAGCCTGCGGCAGGCACAGTCCTGGCGTTGCAGTGCAGGACCCCAGGTGAGGCTCAGGTGCTCAAGCAGAAGGGTGCAGTGCCACATTCAACACCCTACAGTAGCCAAGATACCCACAGAAACCTCAGGATAGAGGATAACACCTATAGGACACCCATATTGCTCTCAAATAGCAGCAGGTGAGCAGGTGGGATACCTGCTCTAGCATCTCAATCTGTGCAGGCACCTGCATCCCCCTCTCTCCAGAGTACTGGGGCAAGTGGAACAAAATATACTCATCCATAAGCAGTCAAGAAGCCACTGTTCAGGTAAGTCCCTGACACTGTACGCTCTGCTCTAGTATTTATGTCCAAAAGACAGAGATCTAGATGCAACACTTCAGCAAATATAATGGTTCCTACTAAACACACGGTTTGCTTATCCCCAACATTTGCAGCCCCAGTTTGCCCTGATGGAGCAGCTACTGGCTATCACATCTCTTCAGGAAGTCACAGGTTTCCAGCCGTTTGTAAATTCCGCTGAAAATACTAAATGCCAATTACATGAGCCAAAAGAACCTCAGTGACAAAGCTGCTGCTGGCAGGGAAAAGAGTGATCTGCCATTCAAAGGGAGCGACTGAGAATGCAGTGAAACTGCTGCGGAGACCCAGCAGAAGGATGTTGTACCCCCCACCCCTCCCACCCCACTGGAGGGCTGCAAGGCAACAAAGGGCACACAATATGCAACACCCCTTGTGAGACCAGCTGGGAATTCTGTCAGTAAAGTCTGAGATCTTCTGCATGTGACATACGAATGAGCAGATACCCCCACTCCTAAGCCGAGGTTTGATTACATATATTTTTCTTTTTTTTTTTTTTTTCTGAATGAAGCTTTCTTACCTCTGCAGTCTCAGGCACGGAGGAGCAGACCCTTCCTTTTTTCTTACTGTTTCATTCCTTTCTGTTATTTTCTTTTTACAGCTTTGGCAGTGCTGTGGGTTTGAGATGCAACTCTCAGGAGTCAGGTTTCCTCCTCGCAGGGCACAGGCAGGTCCCTCTCCACCTGCCTCCGCCCCCCAGAAATAAGTGCTGCAGGCGGGGTTCCCACCCTAACCTGTGCTGGTACCATGGTGCCTACAGGTCTTCCGCAGGGTCTGTCCACCACAGGTCATGGTGCTTGCCCATTCTTTGTGGGGATGACTCCAGGGAAATGGAGGGAGGGCACAGGGGAGACATCCCTATTGCAACACCAGCAAGATTTCAGCAGACAGGTTTCAGATGTGGGTCCTGCAGCACCAGTGTCCATGGAAGGTTTCTTTGCCATCCCCTGGAAAACCATGAGCAGTGCTCAGGCGCTGCAGCCACCAGCCCCCACTTAGGCCAGGTGAAGCCAACTCAAGTACCAGCACCACGAAAGAAATGAGGCCTGTTTATCTGCTTCATCCTTCTAAATTTCCTGACCAAATACCAAACTGCAGGGAGCATTCATGGCTTAAACCACCACAGTGATCCCAGCCTTACAGTGCAAGAAATCTCTGCTACAGTTTTCGGTGGCTGGTGAATCTGAACTACAATAGGTATGTGCTCTTGACTAGAAGTGTATATGCCAACCTTTACTACTCAAGTGTGTTGGCATTGGTGAAGGCCAGTGAAGACACTGGGATGTTTTCCAGCTCTCTCTCACGAGGCTTCCCAAAATCCTTGTTTTGAAATACATTGAGCTGGCAGAAAGGCTACAATAGTATGTAACTTTCATGCTGAATCTCATGCTTTCAAGCATCAGGAAGACATTTGTTACCAGTGAACATATGCTATTTCACAGTCTTATTTTATATTTTCTTCTTAACAATATCTAATATTCAGCTACAGCCATTACTGGCATCTGCTGAGCAAGATGTGTGATCCAGGCTGCCAGATCCATACCATTATGTTTCCATTGTAAAAACTCAGACTATGTGCATGCAATCTCAGAGGGGTGCAGATGTCCCATCATTCCAGCTTCTCAGCACAGAAGGGAAAAAAAATGACCAAAACACCAGTGAAATTCTCAGCTGCAGAGATGTGCTTTCATGCCTGGGTGTCTGGGATTGAACAAAGGGATGCTACATCTATTACATTTTTTAAACCACCTTGTGATATTTTAGACATTCGTCGTGTAAATGTAAAGACTGATCAGAGTGCAGCATGAATGGAAATGTCTACATGTGTGAAAGCTCCAGGAGAAACAAAATAGTGAGGGTGAGAAGAGAGGTCTCCATGCCGGCCAAAGACATGTTGGAGAGCCATCATATGGGTAAACACTGAGGACAGTGCTGTCAGCTGCAGGAGCCGAAGGCTGGGCTCCAAGAAACTGTTATCTCCTGAAATTTATGAAAGCTCAATCCAGAAAGCAGTTCATCATCACTAGTGCAGAGGTCCTAAGGGACTGGACAAGAACTTAATACCTGGCTTTCCTCATTCTCCATATCACCGAAGTTATCCTGGCGGGAATGCTGGCCACACACAGCAATGGCTGTCGTGGGAAGGAATAAAAAATCCAGGACAGAATGAGTGTGAGTGACTGAAAATAGTTTAGTTGACTTTGTTATCCCTTTCCCTTCCTACGTGGTCATTCACTGAGTTTTTTTAATAATAACTTCCCGCAAAATAGTATAACTCATGTCACTAACTCGGAGAAATAAATACCTTCCTAGCAATGGGATGAGCTTTAGATCCAGAAACACCCATTCTCCCCAGGCACTGACCCCAGTCTGTCCTGGAGGTACACACTGAGATCCTGACTGAGGAAGAGTTCCCAGTCAGGCAATTACCAGTCACACCTCCTCCAGCAATGGGTAAAGTCCAGATAAAGGCACTGGGGTGTTGTACCAGGGTCTACTAGCCTGTAACAGTGATCTCTGCTGGATCTGACCACATCTGGTGGCCACATTCACAGCTCAGCAGCTGTGCCAGGGAACGGGCAGTCACTGCTCTGCTCCAAAATCCCCTTCATCTTCTGCAGGAAAACCTTTTAAAAACAAAGCACTCTGGAACATTTCTGCTTGTTTAAATACATCTTAAAAACAACCCAGATGAAAGTCACGGCCTCTCCTCAAAGTGTACAAGAACAACCCTGCCTCTCAGCAGTATTTTCTCTGAATGCTCCCTGATTATAAGTGGCCTTGGTCCTCGTGTGGAGTGGGGAAGTGCCATCCCCGTACCTCAAATTCACAAGCGAGCCACAGGCTCCACTGAGCTATTCAGTTGTGCACAGCAAGGGAGAGCTGAATACAGAATTAAGCCAGATGTTTGAATCGCTGTTTGGTATAGTAAAAGACAGACCATCTTGTCACCTGCAGTATTCATCGGATAACTTGTTTTTCTTGCTTAAAATGTAAACCTCAGACAGAAAAGCAAAATACCAAGTAGGAACTCTAAAAGGAACAGATATTCTGTTTCAGGTAATGACCTTCTCAGTTACACTGCAATCACGTGGAAAGGCGCAGTAAAGATAAAATTTATGTTTGTGCGGAAATTCAACCTGCTGTTTCATAAAGCAAATTGTTTTCTCTGAGTTTGGTAATGGACCAAACTAGTTTGGGCTTTCTTGCTTCAAGACAGCTTTTCTCCTGAATGGGAACAAATTAAATAGGAAGGAAAAAACAAAAGTGACATGCATATGCTGAGCAACTGTGCCACCAGCTGCATTAATGTCCATGTGTATTTTGTTTGTACCTTAGGTTACCCATGCCTGAAGGACTGGTGGCACAAGGCCATACCTGGGTCATTGACACACTCCCGTGCCCACCTCTGCTCAGCTCCAGCTGCTGCTGCAAAATCAAGTTGTTGTTAAAAGGTAAAAAGGCTCCTGACTCTGTTGGTAACTGCTGTCCATCACCAGCTGGTTGGTGTCCCTTGGCACCATAAGGGAAAAAACAGAACAACTGCTTTGTCTGGGGCTGTATTTAATTCCTGATCACTGCAGCAGGAAGATGGCCCTCAAGCCTGACCACTGCAGACTCATGGCCCATGATGACTGTTTCACCGTGTGCCCTGCTGGGAGCACTCCCAGGTGGGTTTCTTTAGTTGAGCTGGATATCAGGGGTGCAAGGTTTGAAAATGGGGCTTGTCTGGTCACACTCCATAGCAAGGAGCGCTATCACCTCCAAATCCATTGATATGCTGTGTTGGCATTTTACATCATCCATGGTTAAAAA